>JAQGBX010003222.1:0-17901 GCA_034698745.1 Megaphyllum sjaelandicum
AAAATATAGGATTTATAGGACATTTTATCAAAATATAGGACATCATCGAAAATATAGGACAATATAGGATTTATAGGACGGCTGGGATCCCTGGAATGGCAATATAATTAAATAATCTTCATTAATTATCATTATCCTCCTGGCTGGATGCCCTAATTAAAGGGATTACGACTAAATTGGCGCAGCTTTAATCCCATTGATCATCCGTGTCACTTGAGTTTTTTGGCCATAACTCGGCAACCATTCGTGGGCGTTATTGCGCCTCGTTACTGAACATTACTCAAAATATAATATAAATTTTCAATAAAATTCTTGAGAATGAAACGATTCGAAAGTACTTCCCTGACTTTTCCAGGTTTAAAAAAAATTTCTCTGACCAATGACAACGTGAAAAATTGACATTTACAAAATTCACACTGGATAATACTTTTTTTAAAATTTACTAACGACAATTTTGAAAATTAACGTACAATTTTGTTTAACAATTTAAAAAAAATTGCATGAAAATTTTGTATTCGGAAAAAGAGGGAAAATTTTGCAATGTTATCCTCGGAAAATGGGGAAAATTTGTACTCTGTAAACCTAGAAAATTTTGAAAATTTGTACTTGGAAAACGTGGACAATTTTTTTAATTTGTACTCGGAAAACGTGAAAAATTGTGTAAATTTGGCAATAAGCTAACTTTGTAGAAGTATTAATTTTGGATCGCCGTGACTGCGTTGAATTTCACTGATTTTTTCAAAATAAACCATTCTTCCCTGACTTTTCCATGTCATTTTCAAGTTCCGTTTTCCGGGTCTGGGGGAACCCTGTAATTGTTTAGAATTCAAACGAGCAGAAACTATAGCGGATTTCAAATATACCGGAACCTCATTAATAAGAATTAGCTTAATACGAACTCATTTCCAGTCCACATCTTCAGAGAATTTAAACGCTCAGGGTCCATTCGCAAACTTTCAAATTTTCATTTTTCTCGAGCATAAAATCGCAACATTTTCAACCTATTCCGAGGTTATCTTTACAAATTTTTCAACGTTTCTCAAGAACAAATTTGCAACATTTTCAACTGTTTTCGAGTGCAGATTTGTAAGATTTTCAACAGTTTCCGAGGAGAAATTTGCAAAATTTCAAAACAGACTGAGGACAAATCGGCAAAATTCAACCTTTTCAGAGCTAGTACAAAATTGACATTTTCAGAGTAAAAATTTGCAAAACTTTCGAAATATTCCGAATACAATTTTTTAAAGTTTCGGACGTCCGAATGGGGAGAGGGGGGTCGTGATTGACCGGACACAATGTGGACAGGGGGAAGAGGCAATTTTGAGGACGTCCTTTTTGAATGGTCCCTAATCAGAATGCTCAATTTTTCGGACAAGGTAAGAGCTGTATTCTGAAAAGGATGTAAACAAAAATATTCGCTCGTCAAAAAAACGTCACCAGGTGGCGCCACGATCGACGCGGAACCATGACCAAATTGAGGCCATCTGGCATGAAATTCCTTACACCCGTAAGCGCAGTATCAAAAGTCGATAATAAAAGTATCCCGTATGCCTCGGGTCACATGAAAAAGAAAATGCTGCGTCAATAATATACTCTAGTCTCTAATTCAACACATTTCGTCAAAAGAAGCCTGAAAACTTGAACAACGGCTGCACATTTCGGTTTTTTGATTCGGTAAAAAAGTATCTCACACAGAGGGTTACCATTTCACTATTATAAAGTGCCCTCAAGATTTTCCCCAGAAATTTTATTTTTAACTTCCCTGACTTTTCCTGGTTTTAAAAAAGTTTCCCTGACCAATGACAGCGTGAAAAATTGATACTGAAAAATATTTTTTTTTTAATTTAATAACGACAATTTTAAAAATTGCGTGAAAATTTTTAAAATGGGAAAATTTTGTATTCGGAATACGTTAAAAATGTGCTCTGAAAAAGTGGAAAATTTCGCAATTTTGTCTTCGGAAAATGTGGAAAATTAGTACTTGAAAAACCTAGATAATTTTGAAAATTTGAACACGGAAAACGTGGACGATTTTGCCAAGTTGTACTCTGAAAACGTGGAAAATTTTGCAAATTTCTACTCGAAAAATGAGTCCTGAGCTAACCTTGTAGAAGTATTGATTTTATATCGCCATGACTGCGTTGAATTTTCTTTTTCAAAATGAAGCATTCTTCCCTGACTTTTCCAGGTCTGAGGGAAACCTTACTCGGAATGTGGAAAAAGGTCGAAAATATGTACAAATGGTGCACGTTTGGCTTCGTAAACTGTTAAAAATTTTGCAAATTTATCCTCCGAAACTGTTGAAATTTTTACGAAAAGATCGAAAATCTTGCAAGTTTTTCTTCAGAAAATGTGGAAAACTTGGCGAATTTGTCAATATACTCGGAATGGGTTTAAAGTTTTGTAAACATGTCCTAACCACGTGGAAGCATCAAATTTGGATCGGGACAACATTAAAACGTTGAATTTCACTGACTTTTTTTTAGAAATAGGCCACTTTTCCAGACGTTTCCATGGCAGTTATAAGAGTAACCTCAAATATTTTCGCCCGTCGTGCCAGGACAGACTTTGGAAATTATTGATTTTGCAGAAGAGGAACCTCGTCTAAACCAGCCCTAGGAATACAACAGCTGGATAAGACGTCAGTCTTCCATAAAGTTACTTTAACTTTACCTCCATCTTTGGGCACCAAATTTATGCACCTGCAATTATCTTAAATACGCTCAGGAATGATGGAAGAATTTTTCCAACATTTCATTAAAATTCATACAACACCTTTTTTTTAAATGACTGTGGGGAACTTCGTGAACACCCCTCTAATTTGATTTCCCCCGTCGAAAGAAGCTGATTTCGACATTTCTAGCACAACGAGTAAAGAGGGTTCCTCTTTTCGAAAGGATAAGCCGAACCAGTTTTCACTGACTGAGACAACTGGATTTCCCCAATTATTTAAGTTGACAAAGTCTTCGGACACCTTTAACCATGAAACCGGAGGATGGGCGAAGCTCCGAGAGGTCAACGACCTGGACAGCGCCAATGCATCCGCGAAGAGAAAATTGCAGCAGTCACTGCACCGGACACTCCCCAATCGTTATTAACTTTGATAGCACGATTACAATCTTTTGTTATCATATGCATGCGTGTACGTGTAGTTAAATTATAAAATATATCAATCCGAAAACCTTCCACCATGCCGGCGCTGGACATAGTGCTTTTTCAATCCCAAACTTAAGGGAAATTATCTAAATTTAGCGACACGAGCGATTCACGAGATGCTAAATTCAAACATTTTATAGTTACAGAAGTGGATTCAAATAGCCCCATCAAATACACGTTTAAATTTGCAAAATTAAAAAAAAAAAAAAGAAAAGAATAGTGGATGTTCATTTTACAATCCAGAACCGATGCACCAAACGTGCGCTTTGGTCGAAATGTCAAAAAAGTTAACATTTCTACGAAAATTGCACCGCGTGTAGTTAAGAACTCGTTCTAGATGCCTCAATATTTAATTAAATTTGATTGATTTCATCCAGTGCCTTTTTTTTCTACTCCCCAATTTTGATGAACTTTGTACGCCGCATCGATTGAGTACGGAGATCCCAAAAAAGTATCTCCCAGTTCATGAAAATTGAGGTTAGCAAAAAAATCGAAGCAACTGGAAACAAATTTAACGATTCATTCAGATAAAAAAAGTTTAAACAGATAAAATGCGATTGATTTCTCCAAAATTCCGATTTTGAAGTTTGTAAAAAATATCAACAAACAGTTCAATAGAACATACTCCCATTCATTAAAAAAAATCAACCCATCCCATCTCGAAGATGATATCAGTACTACCAATAAAATCGAAAGGGTTAGCTAATCGAGCATTGTGGACACGCTCTTCCAGAGACAATGGAGTCTAGGATCTGATACCAGTGAGTACATTTAAAAAACTATATATATATATATTGTCAAATACAGTAAAACCTAGAAAAGTGACCACCTGTTTATGTTGACCACTTTTTAGTGAATTGTTTTTTTCTAGTGTACATTTCCTTCATAAAAATTCTCCGTATAGTGACTTGTGACCACCTGTCTATCGTGTATAGTGACCAGTGTGTGTAGTCTTTTTTTTGCAATTTTTATATTGCCAATGTACCTTAAAAGTGACCAGATAACGGATGAGTCACGTTACATCTTACTTTAACCTTTGGACATGATGATTTTGTACTTTTTTGGTTTTGTGGTTTTTACTACGTAAATTGCAGTCTACATGTTCATTATTTTAATTTGATTCAGGCATTCTTTGTAGTGACCACCTGTGTACAGTGACCTGTACTGTATTGTCAAATATGTGGGTTCTTAAGTTTAAAGTTGTAATATCTACAGATCGATTTGCCGACAGTTGCACCACAGTTGGCTTATTTTTCCCCCCAATAAAAACACGCGTGAACCACGGACCTGACTTTGGCAGCAAGCACAAAAGGGCCACGCGGCGTACTTTGACCTGGAGCAACTTGTTTCATCGTTAATGCCATTCATTGGAAATTCTAGTATCACAATTGCACACCAACGTCATTAACTGCACGTATTTGTTGGAACGTATGTCCATGTTCCAAGCCCATGGAACATAGATGCTCGAGTTTTCTCAACAAAACTTTTCCATCTTACTAAAAAAGTGTGCATTCCGTGAACCCTTGCACGACATAACTGATCATGTGTACGGACCACTTAGAAGCAGATTAAGGATATTTGTTTCCTACCTTAGATGGCGTTCTGTTCCAAACGGTCACGGAGTGACCCGAATTCAGAAGATTCTTGACGATGCCCTTGCCCATGATTCCGAGGCCCAAGAAGCCGAACTTAAGACATGACGGTTTAATGTTTTTCTTCTTCAGGATATCTGACACTTCTTCTACATCCAGCGGTGGAGTTATCTGTTTCATCGAAGAACAAGAAAAAAAAGCGGTTTAAATTAATCCGTACCAAAAGTCTGATCAAGCGCCAACGATGTGCGCAAGCTGGAGGATTTCAAACGCAGCGGCTAGAGGATGGCATTTCCGCAGCAGCTGTGCGGAAATGCCATTCTCGCCAATGGCTCTTATCATCCTCCAGATAATCTCGATGATACATGAAATCAGCTGCTGGATCCATTGGAGAGGCTCGCATTTTAAGGCTACAGCCGTGGCGTGTGCGAGAGCAAATCCGGCTTTAGTGAGAAACATGAGGATGAGGTGGGCCAAAGCTTTCGGCATATTTTCAGGGATATCTTATGGGATGGGCCTTAATAGCATCGGGTGTAATGATTGCACTGTCTGCCTAGAGCACATTGATCTTGAGCATGACATAGATGGAGCTACCATTCGACACCTGCCTTTGGCGCCATCTACGTTCATAAGCTTTTGAATCAATGGAACAAATACTTCGTGGCAAGAGATGTTCAACGGATTTCTGGTAATGCCAAGAGTTTAATGATACTTTGTCGAACAAAATGTAGTGCTACCATTCTTCTTTATGCATGCAGCGTACCAATGTTTATCCGTGTCAACAGCACTATTTGTGCTCGAGAAAGAAACCTACCGAAGCGTAAGTCTTTATCGGAGATTACGTCTAAACCAAAAGTTTTCACCCTTTCTTACTTAAATGAATATAATAAATAATGTTTAAAAATCAATAATAGACTATTGCTTTTTTATGAGAGCACCAGAGCTGATGCCACAGAAAATGACCATTAATTTTAATAAAGGATTAAAGGCCAACCATGATCATAAGGACAGCGCAGAAAAGGTAAGACTGAATATATGCCTTTACAACGCGGTACTAAAAGTTTTATAAAGATGATGAGAGATACTCAATAGCGAGAACAGCGAAGTGAAAAGGGAATGTTGTCCTAGGGATTTTTTTTAAAAAGAACAATGATCAAGGCGGCCTCGAAAGATTGTGGAACACCACATCAGGATGTCTGAGCAATTGTAGGGGGCTTCAAGACACCATCTCTGATACCAACCCTTTCGCATTCCTTAATTCCATTCAATGCAGTGTGGTACTTTGCCTGCAAACAAACAAACAGCTTCATCTGCTCTCTAATACTTACTGGTCGCGCCACGAACGATGACCGCATGATGATGTTGTCCGTGGCCTTCCTGGGGGTGTTATGATTGGTGGTAGGAGCCGACGAACTGGAGGGCGAGGCAGAGCCCTGCGAAGTGAACGTGGGGGCCGTGGTGGCGATGGTGGGAGTGGAATTCGTGGAGGAGCCTTTCTTGCTGGTGGCCGAGCCTTTGTCGTTGTGGCTGCTGGTGCCGCTGCTCTCTTTCTCGGCCGCCTTCAGCCGCTTATTGCTAACGGAGCTGGTGGTGCTGCTCTCCGAGGACGTTCTTTTTACAGCGGCTGGCCTAGGAGCCACATCCTGCGAGGAGCCAAAAGTTAACCAGCATTAGTCTAAAGTTAGTGTCACACAAAGCTAACCGTAATTGGTCAAGATGTTGGTTCGAACCGTAACGTGGCTAGCCGAGTTACGTCATTTCATTCAGACAGAGAAGAGGATGCAAAGATACCAGGGCGTGACGGACAATGTCCCGTGGCAATTTTAACAACCGCCAAAAATTCAATTCAGCCAAACATCGCAAAGACGTTGCATCATTGCAACTCCTGATTGCAATGATGCAACTATGGCCATGTTCCACCTTGAGCCGCGCATTGCCGTGACAACGGTTACATAATTTTAACCGGGTTGTGGTTTCCACGGATTCGTTACCTTTTTTACTTTTTCTTTTTTGGTAGTCTCGTTCTGCTCCTTTTCCTTGGGCTTGGCGGGAACAGAATTCACCTCCACGCTCGGCGGGCTCAACATTTGCTGAAAAAGAAGGGCAAAACAGCTTTTAGAAACCTTCTTTCGAGCCCAAGTTGCGCGGACTCGCGCTCACGGACAAGGTTTCTGGATTTCGGGGGGAACTATTTCCTTAAACGAACTACTGTTTCCTAGTCAAGTGGCAAGTCCTGCGTCACATCTATCAACTTCCCAGCAAAAATACAGAAATATTCGTAAGATTAGTGGTAAATGAGGTCGTTTAATAAAAGAAATATACCCTTTCAATTTCGGTCATGGCGGACAAGTCGCACACAAAACGCTCAGATTTGATCACAAATATACATCACACAGTTGGACTACACATTTCGGTCATACTCAAGAAGGACTCGAAGAAACATGCCCAGAAAGCGCAAACAGATTTTGACATTCTTGAGAACTTTTGAGATTCTTTGGACGTCCGTTGATACTAGTCAAACTTGATTTAAATTTCTGAATAAGATGGCAAAGTCTAAAACTGTAGAAGGGAGGAATAGGCAGTAGCAGTGGCAGCCATTTTGAAATTCAATATGGCGCCATCATAACTTTTAAGCAGGATTTCCCCGGAAATTTCATATTCGACTTTCCTGACTTTTCCAGGTTTGCAAACAAATTTTCCTGATCAATGACAATGTGACCACGATTTTGTAAAGTTCAAAACAGACAAAGCAATACACAATATTTTGCAAAATTAATGATATTTTTGAAAATTTTTGAAATTATGTGAATTTTCAACAAACCAAAAAAATTCATGTTAAATTGTATTCGGAAAATGTAAAAAATGTTTTGAAACTTTGTACTCAAAAAAAAAGGTTTAAACTTTTGCAAATTTATCCTTAGAAAAGTCGACAATTTTGAAAATTAATCCACGGAAAAGCTGACAATTTTGCAAATTAATCATCAAAAAAGTTGACAATTTTGCTAATTAATCCTGGAAAAAGTTGACAATTTTTCAAATTTATCCTCGAAAAAGTTTACAATTTTGCAAATTTATTCTGGAAAAAATTGACAATTTTGCAAATTAATCCTCAAAAAAGTTGACAATTTTGCTAATTAATCCTGGAAAAAGATGACAATTTTGCCAATTTATCCTCGATAAAGTTGACAATTTTTCAAATTTATCCTCGGAAAAGTTGACAAATTTTGCAAATTTATTCTGGAAAAAGTTGACAATTTCGCAAATTTATCCTCGGAAAAGTTGACAATTTTGCACTGGATCTCCATTAACACGATTTGGTTAGTACCGGTAAATAAACAATTATTAATAATTATGGTTGCGGTATTTTACAGCTTTTGATTGTTAAATTTGTACTGGGAAATTTTAAAAAAAAGTGTGCAAATGGGCTGTGAGCTAACCACGTGGAAACATGATTAATTTTGGAGTGTGACAACCTTAAAAAGTAAATTTACCTGACTTTTCCAGACAAATTTTAAATTCTCCACCTTTTCCGGTACGGGGAAACCCTGTTAAGGTCGAAGGGATTGGGACAACTGTTGGGATCTGCAAGTCCATCGTCCGGGAAACGCACACGAGGGATCGAAGTTGAAATCGTAATTGGTCAGCAGTGCCCAGCAGTGTAGAGCATTGATGGGTCAGTGGAAGAACTGCTACTACACGTGCAACGTTTTGAACGAAATTACGACCACCAGCAGGCTTGCCACTTCTCTAGTCCTCCCCCCCCCCTTATTATGCCAATTTCGTTATAGACGTACTTGCGACTTCGGTAGGAATGGCTGTCTCGAGTAATCTTTGTGGGGCACGCTACGGCTACTGGACCCATTGGGGAAAATGGTGGCGATTTCCTCACCGATGCTCGGCAGGTCGGACGTCTTGATAGGCACCTACAAGGGGTTCAGGCACACGATCAGTTCATCACCCAATCATCCGAATTATCGGAGCAATTTTACGACGCCCGAGACGAGTTACGGTCAAAAGGAGGTGTGTTAGGAAGGATGAGGAGTTCGTGAGACTTTCGGAAGTTGTGTTCGACCAACATTTGAAAAAGACAAATCCCAGCAGTCATCTTCCGACAAACGGTTCAAAATCATGTACACCGGAACCAACCCAGATTTCGATATCATGCGAGTCACGAAGCGTTGATAACAGGGTTCCCTCACATTTCATTTTCAACTTCCCTGACTTTCCCGGGTTATAAAAAAATTTCCCTGACCAATGATAATGTCAAAAATTGACATTTTCCAAAATCGACACAGTAAAATATTTTTCAAAGCAATTACAAAAACCAATTTGCATGAATAAATTTTGTATTCGAAAAAGTAGAAAGTATTGCAAACTCGTACTTTACTCGTACTGCAAACTTTAAAAACGGGGAGAAAATTAAAAACTTAGTACTAGAAAAACGTGTACAGGGTTGCCACCACATTTGAAAAATCAACTTGCCTGACTTTTGCCCATTTTATTCTCATTTTTGCCTGACTTTTCATACAATTTTGCCTGACTTAAATTAAAGTGAATTAGCTACCTTTTTTAAAAAAGCAAAAAAATTCTTCAATAATGCACGTAATTTTTAATTATTAAGCACAATTAACTGACAACATGCACATTGACTTGTAAAATAACAAGGATGGGTGGCAAAGTTTGGGTATAGGTAGTCATTTCACCAAATAATAATTTTTGCCAGACCTCAGCCTGACTTTGCCTGACTTTTCAGTAAATTTTGACAAAGTTGCCTGACTTTTTCAGTTTTGCCTCACTTTGCAGGTCAGTGGCAACCATGCGTGTAAAATTTTGCACTAGGAAAACGTGGAAATTTTTGCACTTTTCTCCTCGGAAAACTTGAAAAATTTCGCAATTTTCTTCTCGGACAGCGGGATAATTGAGCAAATTTCTACTCAGAAAATGTCGAAAAAATGCGCAGTTTTGTCGTCGGAAAACGTGGAAAATTTTGATAATTTGCACTCGGAAAACATCGGAAATTTTGCAAATTCGTCCTCGGAAAGCGTAGAGAAGTTTGCAAATGTGTCTTCAGAAACTGTTGCAAATTTGTACTGGGAAAATTTCAAAATGTTTCTAAATGGGCCCTGACTACATTGAATTTCCCTGACGTTTTCAAATAAAGTCATTCTTCCCTGACTGTTCCAAACATTTTCAAGTTCCCTGACTTTTCCAGGTTTTCCAGGTCTGGGGGAACCCTGGATCATGAATGAATGAAGATACAAAGAGTCTCGAGGCCTCCGGCCCAACATTAAGAAATGAGAAACGCCGCATTCAAACCAAGTAATCATATTTGTGGTCAATCTGCACAAGCACAGAAAAAACAGCGAAAGCGTGTTGAGTGCTAAGCTACCCAAAATGCGTCCAAACATGCAATCACTTAACAAACACGTAGAGACACTGGGGCAATGACGGGCGGACTACCTAGAAAAATGACATCGACCGGAAGTGCTAACACGGCGTGACCTCGCAAATTTCATATTCAACTTCCCTGACTTTTGCAGATTAAAAAAAAATTCCCTGACATACAACGAAAGTGACATATGCCAACGTTAACCACGATTTTGCAACATTTACGCAACTAGACAACTTTCAATATTTTGCAATAATTACTGATGTCAATTTCAAAAATTGTTGTAATAAAATAAAATACATGTAGTTACTAAAGTCAATTAAAAAAAAGTTAATTTACACGTAGAACAATTTTCCTAAATTAGCGTGACACTATTTTTTTGAAAACTTCACAAATCTGTACTCGAGAGAATGGAAAATTTTGCAACTTTGTCTTCGGCAACTGTTGAAATTCTTGCGTATTTGTCATCGAAAACTGTCGAAAATTTCGCGAATTTGTACGGTAAAATTTTTACAAATCTTGCAAATGGGACCTGAACTAATCACGTAGGAAGCATTCAATTTGGATTGAGACAACATTAACCAGGGTTCCCCCAGAAATTTCCTTTTCAACTTCCCTTACTTTACTAGGTTGTAAAACAACTTCACTGACCAATGACAACGTGAAAAATTAACATTTTCCAAAACTGACACTGGAAATTTTTTTTTTAAATTTACTACCGCCAATTTTTAAAAATTAACATAGAAATTTTTCAAATGGGAAAATTTATCCTTGGAAAACCTGGAGCATTTTGAAAATTTGTATACGGAAAACGAGAACTATTTTGCTAATTTTTACTCGGATAACGTGGAAAATTTTGCAAATTTGTACTAGGAAAACTTCGAAATTTTTTTGCAAAATTCTACTCAGAAATGGGTCCTGAGCTAACCTTGTAGAAGTATTAAATTTGGATCGCCATGATTGCGTTGAATTTCCCTGACTTTTTCAAAATAAACCATTCTTCCCTGACATTTCCCTGACTTTTCCAGGTTTTCCAGGTCTGGGGGAATCCTGTATTCGAAACTTCCCGTCATAACAACAATTTTGGATAATAAATCAAAAAAAAAATTAATAAACCTATCCCGATTTCATAAGATCGAACCAGCCTTTGCACTCCTGAAATTCAGTAAACAAATCCGGGAGTAATTTGAAAAAACTTGTTGCATTACTAAAAAATTTGCATTTTTGGAAAACTGAATCCATTACTTTTGCAAAGAAAAAAAAACAATAAAAGAAACTTTGTCAAAAACTTGTGACTTTTCAACTTTTGGTAACTTTTGAAACTAAACCATCTGTAAACATTTTGGTGATTTTACAAAACTTCGTAAGTTTTGAAACTATCTGTAAAATATTGCAGTTTTACAAAGTGCAACTTTTGCAAGTTGACTATTTGTGAAAATTTTAGTTCTACAAAATATTGCAACTTTTGAAATAAAACTTATGTGTAAGTCGTAACAAAATTTCGTAACTTTTGAATTTACACGACACCTAAAAATCGTACTTGTATAAAAATATTGCAACTTTTGAAACTTAACTATTTGTAAAAATTGCATAAATTTCACAAAACTTCATAACTTTTGAAATTTACGCAACATGTATTGTTGTGTTCGTAGCAAAACTAACTTTTGAATTGATTCGTAAAAAATTTGTTAAAATCGTTAAAATCGTTTAGTTTTACCAAACACCGTAATTTTTGAAACCAAACGATATACAATTGTAAAAATCGTACAGTTTTACAAAACTTGGCAACTTTTGAAACTATTTGTAAAAATCGTAGTTTTACAAAGTTTTACAAAAAAAAATTCGTAACTTTTGAAACTAATCTATATTCATTTTACGTGAAAAATTGACAAATTTTCCAAAATTGACACTGGAAAATATTTGTTTTTTACATTTACTAACGACAATTTTGAAAATTAACATTTTTTTAAAAATTCAAAAAAATTTCTAAAAAAATGTTAAAAATTTCAGCTCGGAAAAAGTGGGAAGTTTTGCAATTTTGTCCTCGGAAAACGTGGAAAATTAGTACTTGGAAAACCTAACGAATTTTGAACATTTGAACACGGAAAACGAGGACAATTTTTGTAATTTGTACTCGGAAAACGTGGAAAATTTCGCAAATTTCTACTCGGAAAACGTGGATAACTTTGCAAATTTCTACTCTGAAAACGTGGCCAAATTTGCAAATTTGGACTCGAACAACGTGGCAAAATTGGCAAATTTGGACTCGAAAAATGTGTGAAATGTTTGAAAACTTCTACTCGGAAAATGGGCTCTGAGCTAACCTTGTAGAAGTATTAATTTTGGATCGCCATGACTGCGTCGAATTTCCCTGACTTTTTCAAAATAAATCATTCTTCCCTGACTTTTTAAAAATAAATCATTCATCCCTGACTTTTTTAAAAATAAATCATTCATCCCTGACTTTTTTAAAAATAAATCATTCTTCCCTGACTTTTACAGGTCATTTTCAAGTTCTCTGAACTTTTCCAGATTTTCCAGGTCTGGGGGAACCCTGAACAACATATTGTCTTATTCTTTTCATGATTATTTCGTGTATTTTCAGGAACTTTCATCACTTTCATCAAAGATAATCCAGTCCTATTCTTCGGTCTTTTTCTGGGAACAGCTTTCATACTGATCTCGATTGTAGGCATCCTAGTCTACAGAAAATTCGTGAACAAAACTTTGAAAGGTAAAAGCCTGACCCAGAAACTAAAGGTTTACAAGCATTTGCAACTGACTTTGGACGGGTAACATGCAAAGTCAAGTAGAAGATTTTTGATTGCATTTTACCAAAAATTAATAAATAATAATTCGTTAGCAGATTCCTCGGACATCGAAATTACGACCATAATGACGTGCAATTCGGAAGAAGAGTAAGCAAACACTTTTGGCCAGATATTCGCATTATTAGATACTGTGACATTACATTAAATTTTGATAAAAGTAATTTGGTTAACAATTTCATACATACAGACTCTACATTATCAAATCAAATTAATTTTCATTTTGATTTAAAATAATTGAGTCCGTTGAAAATTATTGAATTTCATTAAAGAATTCTGATCAACCGTTGAAAATTATTGAATTTCATTTCAAGAATCTTGATTAATCATTCAAAATTATTGAATTTTGATCAATCTCTCAAAATTATTTAATTTCGCTCAAGAATTTTGATCAATCTCACAAAATTATTAAATTTCGTTCCAGTATTTTGAATTAATCTCACAACATTATTGAATTTCGTTAAAGAATTTTGATCAATCTCTCAAAATTATTTAATTTCGCTCAAGAATTTAGATCAATCTCACAGAATTATATTTAATTGTTCAATATTTCGATTAATTGTTCAAAATTCTGATGACTCGTTCAAAATTCTGATGACTCGTTCAAAATTACTGAATTTCATTCCAGAATTCTGGTTAATCATTCAAAATAATTGAAATTCATTCAAGAAATTTGATGAATAGTTCAAAATTATCGAATTTCATTCAAGAAATTTGATGAATAGTTCAAAATTATTAAATTTCATTCAAGAAATTTGATGAAATGTTCAAAATTATTGAATTTCATTGAAGAAATTTGATGAAGAGTTCTAAATTATTGAATTACATTCAAGAAATCTGATAAATAGTTCAAAATTACTGAACTTCATTCAAAAAATTTCATGAATAGTTCAAAATTATTAAATTTTATTCACGAAATTTGATCAATAGTTAAATTTCATTCCCGAATTCCGATTAATCGTTCAAAATAATTGAAATTCATTCAAGAAATTTGATGAATAGTTCAAAATTACTGAATTTCCTTCAAGAAATTTGATAAATAGTTCAAACTTATTGAATTTCATTCAAGAAATTCGATAAATAGTTCAAAATTATTGAATGAAATTCAAGAAATTCGACGTATAGTTCAATATTATTAAATTTCATACAAGATTATAACCAAAACAAATTTCAAGATTTGCTCATAAAAACGAACTAAATTGATGGCAAGATCAAATTTTGATTTACCATTTCTTTACAGATGCAACGAAGACAAAACCATCAACAGCCGAGCAATGGCGCGAGACATGCCACGATCCTCAACATCGGAAGCATCGATGGCAGAGGAAGTAGACGGAACTGAACCAGAATACGACTATCCGGAATTATTTCAATTCCGCCTACAGCTCCAAACCCACAAATGTTGCCAGAAGGTTCACGAACCAGAGAAACACGAGGTCTGCGTTCAGAACAGCCAATCGTACATGAACCTCAACAACAACCAAAGCACGGAAGACGATCTATATTTGACCCCTCTAACGGTCAACCCGAACGACACCGACGACACCAATTCCACGGAGCAACCCATCTACGATGACGTAGCCGGAACTGAGCCAGAAAAACCTGACCCCGGACAATGTCACGGCTACGTCGGGATGAAGCCGGAAATGCCGCAGGCACATCAAAAATCCGAACGCATCGCATCCAAGCAGAAAAAACTGATCAAAGAATTGCAGCAACATCTCCACAAACCTACCAAAAAAGTGTCCGACAAAGTCAACGGCAACGTCGAAAGGAACCGTCCATGTTGCTCCTGCTGCGAGAGCAAAAGATGCCGCAATGTGCCTCGCAAAGATCGGAACCGTGCCAGGGGTGCTTCCTCCAAATGCGACAAGCCTGCAAAGATGACAAGAAGACGTTACGAAAACATTCCTGACTTAGTCGGAGGATCAGGAAAATTGTGACGAAATTTGTAAAACAGGAGATCTCGAAAGTTACTTCGAACAGGGTTCCCCCAGAAATATCATTTTCAACTTCCCCGACATTTTCCAGGTTATAAAAAAATTTCCCTGACCAATGACAACGTTGAAAAACTGACATATTTTGCAAATTTGACACTTGTAAATATTTCTTTAAAGTTACTAACGGCAATTTTGAACATTAACATAGAAATTTTCTTTAATTAACGAGAACATAGAAAATTTTGAATTCGTAAATGTTGGAAATTTGTGCTCGAAAAAAAGTGGGAAATTTTGCAATTTTGTCCTAGGAAAACCTAGAGAATTTTGAAAATTTGTACTACCCGGAAAATGTGGAAAATTTTGCAAATTAGTACTAGAAAAACACAACATTTTGCAAATTTGTACTCAGAAAACGTGAAAAATTTTGCAAATTAATACTCAGAAAACGTGTAAAATTAATTTATGAATTTGTACATAGAAAACGTGGAAAATTTTGCAAATCTGTACTCCGAAAATGTGGAGAATTTTGCAAATTTCTACTCTGAAAAAAAAAACCCTGAGCTAACCATGTAAAAGAATTAATTTTGGATCGCCATGACTGCATTGAATTTTCCTAACTTTTCCAAAATAGACCTTTCTTCCCTGCCTTTTCCAAATATTTTCAAGTTCCCTGACTTTCCAAGGTTTTCCAGGTCTGGGGTTACGCTGTCACATGGATTTTCCACATATTTTGAAATATTAAATTTCAGCTGTTACAGCAAACAGGCAGTATTAAAGCCCACTAATATCATTTTTTACATATCTTTAACATAATTTTTTTACATAAATAGAATATTAAAAATTCATATACAGTACGTATTTTCAAAACAGAGCAAATTATTTCGATAGGATCAAATTTTAGGGCGTTTTTTGTCATGTCTCGCCTATTTCGGTCAAAATGTCTGGAACCATCGTGATCATCATCGAATTAAGCGGTTTTCACTGTGCTTCGAGATCCCCTTAAATAAAATTATTCACAATTATACCAGATGATCCGAAGCTACGGATGAAGGGAACGTGACAACAAACTGCCAACATTCTCCAGAACTTTCTTAAATTCAATTCTTTACCCTGCAGTCAGTACATAGTACCATTTGACAGGAGGGATCATTATACAAATAACGTCAGACTAAGCAGTCTGGTCATGATGGACACAGACATCACAATTTAGTTAATTTTCCCATAATTTCCACGACTTTTAAGATGTAAAATAATAAAAATACGAGCGTGTATCTTACCTTATTTTTTTGGGTTTTTCATCATCTATTTCATTCAACTGCCAGCATGATCTTGATGATTATTTCGTCCATTTCAAAGCCATAATACAGCCATCGCGGTTATCTTTATCATCGTCTTTTTTGTATTCCTCGTCACATCTTCCACAACGTCCGAAATCTTGCTCCTTGCTTTTATCCATCAACAGCAAAGCTAAAACCCAACTTTCCTCAAGCTACTTACAGACTCAAAATGTATATTTACCAATCAACACTGCATTCTGGCAAAATGTCCTCCCTCGGAAAATCATGGTCGATCCGCAGTTTCCTCGTTGTTGTCTCGATGAGATGGTCTTCCCGTTCATATTTTACCATTTTTTACCGTTCATTTACCATTTACCATTCATTTCAACCATTGACCATTTCCCAAACATTTAACTTATTTCTAATTTCTATCCACGCTCTCGGTTTTCCCTAAGCTAATGTGGAACTAACGCCGGTGGCGCAACGGAAGTCCGAGTATAAATACCCGAAGTTTACCTTACCGAAGAAGTACTTACAAACGTACAATTCAATCTTTTTTTCTTTATTTTTGAAATCAGGTGCCATTAACATCTCCTTGAATATCTTTGGACTCGACTTCATTGTTTTCAACCTCTTCTTCATCCTCGTCCTCATCTTCCTCGTCTTTTGCTTTGGCGCCCTTCCTCGGCGCAATCGTGTTCAGTAGAGCATTCTTCCACGATGCGCCTTCCGTTTTCAACGCCAATATTTGAAAAACTTCAGAAAATTTCATTCAGAATCATTCGAATCGCGGAATACCATCTTCGAGGACCTGTCAGAACTTACCATCATTAATGGGGAGAACCTTCCTAGTTTGCATGTCGATATGGACAGAAATTGGTAAACGAGCGTGATAAACACCACGTTCTTCAGCTAGGGATAAGCACAGGCCCTAAAATGATAAAAAACAACCTTTCTCAGGGTTACGCCAGAAATTCGATTTTCAACTTTCCTGAATTTTCCAGGATTTTAAACAAATTTCCTTTACCAACGAAGATGTCAAAATTGGCACATGCCGATGTTATCCACAATTTTGCCAAAACAACTTGAGATGATATTCGATATTTTGCAAAATCGACAAATGACAATTTCGAAAAAATTTCAAAATTAACAAATAATTATTTTTAAATTTTACCACATTTGCGTTATAAAAATTTAAAAAATTGCGTTCGGAAATTGTAAAAAATTCGTTCTTTTAAAAATGTGGAAAATTTTGCAAATTCTGTACTTGGCAACTATTGAACGTGTTCCAAATTTGTACTCGCAAACTGCGGAAAATTTTGAAAATTTGTACAGGGAAAACCTGGAGAATAGTGAAAATTTGACCTCGAAAAAGGGGAAAATTTAGCCAATTTGTCCTCGAAAAACGTGGACAATTTTCAGACTTGTACTCGAAAATCGTGAAAAATTTTGCAAACCTACTCTTAAAAACGAGAACAATTTTCAAACTTCCACTCGCAAACTGTGGAAAATTTTCCAAATTTCTACTGTGAAGATTTTCCAGACATTTTTAAGTTCCCTGACTTTTCCAGCTTTTCCAGGTCTTGGGTACCCTATTCCTCGAGGCACTAACACAATTTATAAATCCAGATTAGTGCAATTGCAGGGTTGCTACTGAAATTAGACATCTGATTTCCCTGATTTTCCCTGACTTTCCCTGACAAAATTTACCATTTTCCC
>JAQGBX010003223.1:0-17899 GCA_034698745.1 Megaphyllum sjaelandicum
TCTACCAATGTCCACCTAGGGGAGGGGGGGTGTTAAAAAGTGGTAAAAATGTGTACATGTAAATTATGAACGGCCCCAGTGGTCCGTAATGTCCGTGTTTTTTCGAATGCTCCAAAAACTGCCATTTTAAAAAAAATTGCATGAGCACGCGACAATACATTGAAATCATTCAAGTTCATCGTAGCACAGTGGTAGTAGTTTTGGATCCTCACATCATTCAAAAGCAACACACAGGCTGGCAACACACTATGTATTCTTGCACTTCAAACATGTATGTTGGACTTAAAATGAGGACCGTAAACCTTATAACTTTATATTATTTTAAATTAATCCTGTTGCAAATCAGCGCAAAATGCCGCAAATCTAGGAATACAAAGTCCACCTAGTTTCAATGTCCAAATTTATTGATGGAAATTTGGGCATAATTATATAAATTCATCTGTTCGGAACTTCGCATATACAATAATTGCAATAAAGTAGAAACGAAAGATCGTGATGATTATTTTATTCACAAGAGGTTAAGGTTGGCCTGCAGGCTTAATTGTGTCGAGTTTTGAGATCTAGTTAGATTATTGCGAGAATGATGAGACCAGTATCATAAAAAAAGCTAAACAATAAATAATGAAGCAAAGTCTGTCAATTGCAGTGGCTAATAAAATACAATCGACATATTCTGGAGACTTTTCGTGATTTGTTGCGCATACGTTCGATGAATTTAATGTGTTCATGTGGTTGCCCAATTGGTCTCCTAATTCTACGTGGTTCTCATCCAAAAACTTGACACTGGCAACCTATAGAATATCAGAAGAAAAAAATAATCGATTGGTACTTATAATCACGATGAAAACAAAAATGATGAATGATATCGATTACCTGATAAGTGTTTCTTCCAACGCATAGTATTTTTCCTATTGGTCCCATCAACAGGGATTTCAGAATTGCAGGCGCAGGATTATATTTTTGTGAGCGACTAAGATTTATCACGAATACAGCTAAAATTACGGAACATGTTGACATCATTAAGGAGTTCCCTGCAAAGAGCACTGAAAAAATACGTCTCGTGTTAATTGAAATACACGCAGAAAACCCCATGCGTTTATAATGGCCAAACGTTACGTTAAATTAACCTATTGCTGGAATGGATTTTCCTCCTGGAGGAACACACCATCCCAAAAAGAAGAGCAAAGCGACTTGAATGATGATCACTACTCCTCCGAGAGTAATTTTTTCGCCAGCATTTGGAGGTAACCAGAATAGCGCTAAGGTTAAGCACATGGCCATCACACTAGGAACTACTAAAAGAAATTTATAGAAGGGCGAACGACGTCGTAAGGATAATTTATATTCGACATTTCTATGTATCTGATCGCAACAATCATAGCGGATTTCTCGTATTCCCCCCGCGATGCTCAGAAGTTCCCACTGTGGATTTTCAGAAAAATATTGCAATAGTGTGACCTGAAAAGAAGAGAAATAAAAATGCGGTTTCTGAAAATGACTCGGTTGAACATTGCATTTCTATTGAAAGTGGTTGTAAATTCTGCCAGACCTCTGTAGTATTATGCTCTTCAGACAATTGCAGATTAACTGCAGCCACGTCATATGTCCACGACCCGAGGACAATTGCGCACATGTGTTCATCAAATGGAAATAACTTGTGATCGATAGGGCACGTTGTGTGAAAGGTCACAGGTGGGAACCAATGCAGACTGCCATCAGAATTTGCGTACAGCATAGAGTTTCCATAATGATCCATGTCCACTGCCTGAGCACTATAACAATGGATGAAAAAGAGGATACATTTAAGTTTAATCGGAAATTATGTATAAGAAAGCTTTTATGCTTTCCGTTGATGATGGCAACCAAGATTTATTTTTCGTTTCTTGCCTATTGTGTAGTGTTACATCAGGTTTCCATACAGCATTATGTGGAATAAGTAAATAGTCCAATCCTCCATAGAGTCCAGGGTCCCACTTTATTGCATTGTCCGTCCAACTCTATTAATTTATGAGATCAGACAACGTGACAAACCTTGCTGTTATATTATTCAAGAAACGACCAATGACTCAATGAGCTCTCAAAACTTAATTACAGGTACTACAAGTACTGTATATATCAAACTAAATGGTTTTAATTTGTAAATGTTTACAAATTAAGAAGGAAGTCATTTTGGAAAATGGCAGTGATGTAATAGGAATATCATAAGCATTACATAGTAATAACATTACCCGATATTTGTAAAAAAAAAGTTAAGCAATTGTTCTGATACTCAATAGTTGACTACTAGTAACTGAAAATGAAATCACAAAGTACAAACCAGTTTAATCCAGCCATTCACAGTAAGTGTTCCCGTCCATTCATCCTAAAAAAAATAGATGATAACAAATGTACTTAGCTGCTGTTTATCATTCAGTAAAGCATTCTTAAGTTATAGCTGAACCATCTGTCAATTTGATTTATGTGTAAGATAACCTTACCAGGCTGTGTATATGGGCTATATCAAAAAGTATTTCCACATGGACAGTGTCGCTGTTGTTCTCTACTGGACGGCTGTGTGGATCAATTTTCCCATCAGCGAATAGATCCCTTCTCAGTTCTGCCATGTGATTAGCTATGGATATTATGAAAAATAAAATGCAAGGCAACCTTAGCAACGCTACTGAAGCATAATAAGGAAATTGAAAACGCCCCGAACAACCACTAAAAAGATGATTTATAATATATTCCCCAATCTAAATTTAATTACTATCGTTCTGGAATACGGTAATGAAAACGCGTTGGTGACCGTAACTCGCGGAATCCTGAAAGTAATTTTCTTCGTTGACAGGGAAATAGCCAAAGGCCTTTTCAGCTCGAAGCAATTTGCCAGTCATTTTCGACTGATTTATTATCTTAATGATATTGTGCTATATGCTACGAGTTCAGCAAAGCTATGTTGTCGGTATAGTAAAATTCAACCAGAACTTCCAGTAACACCAATAACACTTTTTTTTACATGTACTGTTGTTCTTGGAACACCTTGATGAACATTAAATTTTATCATTTTTGGTTGTCATTTCATCAGATTTTTCTTAGACACAATACAAAATACTTTTTTAGTTGCGTTATTTGCAACGCAAAACGGTACCTTAAGTTCATAATGAATTACAGTATATGGGCCTCCGATTAACCATTGAACTGCATAAAAACCGCTTTCAGACTCAACGTACGAGTTTTATTTTGAGGGTTATCTAACCTTTACAGAACGGCAATTTTTCAAACATTTGCATATTTGTACTATATACTGTATCTGTCACACTTAAATCACCCGGCAAATATCCCCTCCTCCCATTTCGACCTTTCACCCCATGCATCATCAGATTTCTGCTGAAACTTTCGCAGTGCACATACGAATATGCTAAACACGGACCCTCCTACATCATACTTCATTCTTATCTTCATCACTCGCTCAATTTACTCTGTCTGTACAAGTTCACATGAGTCAGTCAGGAGGACTCAGAATTTTTATGTAACGAGAGGAATTCCTCGTCAATTTACTGCTGCACAGGGATGGAGGAGCAATCAGAATTATGGATTTGGTGCAATGGACTCTGGAAGCTCTCCTCGTACGCAGTCTTTCACGTTAGTACCAATTCAATTGCACCACGATTCATAGTTCTCATTTAGAATATTATATTCTCGGCTGCTTTTCTAATTTTCCCAATGTCAGTGTCCCCTTTCTGACAGATGCAACATTATTGCAAATTTATAGCGAGCCATTTTGTTGTGGGCAAAATTTCATTACGTATAAGCAAAGCGCTGGTCGTGTTATCACTACAAATAATAATAAAGCCAGGCTGCCTGCATGGTTCTCCAGTTTTACGCAATTGCCTGCATGGTTATGGCTCTTTGAGCTAATTAAAGCGTTTATCTCGTATAGTTGGTCATGCAATTTTATCAAAATTGAAATATTTATAACTTTACTGATAGTGCATGTGCGCTGTTATGGTGCCTCTTCCTTTCCCCCTTGCCCTCCTCGCTCTTTTCTAGCACGGAGGCCAGGAGGCCTATCACAGGATGGAAGAGTGAATGTTTCTGCTACAAAAAAAAAGTCATTTATACACGAGTATATTCGATAAACAATAAAGATGCGCCATTACGCCCAAGTTCTACATGCATGCAATTTTAATTTCTTATCCCCAAAACTAAATGTTACAATTGCTGCAGTATCCTGGCTTTTCATCTCGCATGATGATACATGCACGTCTTCTTAAAGAGTTCGTGTAATTTGACTTCTGATGACTGATATACATTACATATACTGTACATGTACCAACAATTTTTATAACAAATGAACACAAAGTTGTATTTCGAATCTATAATGAAAACAAAGCATTTGATCGAAAAGTTATTCTAACAAAATGTTTGGTATGGAGGGGGGAAAGAAAACATCAGTATTTATTTTAATAAATAACAAATGTTTATTTATTTTTTTGCGAAAGATACGAATCTCTTTGATAAACTAGGGGTTGCCATTGAAAAACATGACCTTGGCGTTGAAATGACCTGGACGTCATTAACTTATATTAAAATAAATACGGGTGTTTCATGTTCCCTTCATACCAAACACATTTACAGGTAGTTAGAATCACGTTTCGATCAAATGCTTTGTTTTCATTTTATTTACAAATGTCACTTTCCTTTGTCAACCTGTATTATACGTATAGTTTGCGAATTCAAGGAAAAAAGCTTAAAAATAACATCAACTGCCGTTTTATTTTGAAAAATATTTTTTAGAGCAGGCTTTTTGATTGTGCAAACTATTTCAAATACGTAATTATTATGCACTTTGTTATACTAATTTATACCCATTCAGATTGACTTTATATTTAAGTTGCCGAGGCATTTTTCTATGAGACAGACTCAACATTTGTGATTTTGAAAATGGTTGACCTGTTACTAGTCATTTTTTAAATTTGTTTACATTTGCAGAGACTTAAAACTCAACATTGCTTGCCCTGGCATTTCTAATGCTAGATGTAGCGAAGCAGACTGACTCATGTTTTGGTCCCATGTAAATCGGGTGGAAGGGTGCGCTCACGCGCCAAGAAGGCATTTTCTGTACAATGACCTCCCAACCTTTTTTAATATGGCAGTTTATTTGGCCTTTGCACTTTGAATTTTTCCTAGGGTATCTCTATGCTATCGAGGCTTGCCCTATCTGGTTTGGTGGAAAGCTGGAAAACCAACCAACACTGGTAACACACCATTGTTAATGATGTCCTATAAAAATGATCATCTACATGTATATGCGCGAATGCCATGCATGGATGTAAACAACGTATTCAGCGTCGGTTAAATTACCAGGAAATTATAGCTATGTTTACAAAAATAAAGATTGTTGGGAATTCGTTTCAATGAAGTGTTGAATTCCAAGGCTATGAATGGGTTCAAAAGAAGAGCATCTACAACAGCATGTTCTACAGCTGCAATGCTGCATCAATAAAACTAACGTGGTATCGGTGATTTCATGTGCGATTTTCGTGGATAAACTTTCGACGGAATAATGTACCAATATCTATGCTTTTAATAAGTATTTTCCATTAATTTCGTATATTTTTATTCTGCGCCTGCAGAGCACAATTACTACGTTTAGTGATTTGCTGTTACAAAAAAGGTCGACGTTAATGATTCAAATGCATTTAATAAGGATTGCAATTTTATATTTTACAAAAAAAAAATAGTGAGATTAGGTACTCATCTATGATTCTCCAAGTTGCATTCTTCTTTTTTGCATCAGTTATTTATATGCATCTGGCAACACTGTATACTGAGTACTACATAGTAACCGTGTAAGGGCATGTAATTTGCATGTTATTTTGCTCGATAGGGATGACTCAAGTCCTAAACGCAACGGTGCTGTGAAACCATAAATTTGCGGTGCAGGGAGCTAGGCACTCCTGAGTCTCCTCATTAATTATTCTCTTTTATGATGAAACCTTATTAAACGGCGAGATTTGTGCCTCGTCATATTACTCATTGCATGCATAAACTGCGTGCAGAAATTGAAGGAAACCAACTAGCCATGGACAATTTTTTTTTATAAAAATATCCTTTACATTTTCAAAATCCCTTGTTTCTGCCTACTAATCTGAGGTTATTCTAATGAAGTTTTTGCGCTATGCATGACTCGTCACGTTTTCAGTTCGTTTCGCAGCTTTAGGGCGCATTTCTGCGCCTGTTTCTTTCGCAGGAAGTCAACGTAATCCTTTCATTTCCATATAATTTCTCCTTTTAAATATTGCCGGTTTTTGCCTCGGGGTCGGGTGCACGTTCCCATTCCCCTGTCGCAGATGTTACGCGTATCTCTGAAGAGAATCCATCCCACACCTCATTAGAGGTCGCATTCGGTTGGTTTTAAGTGCGATTGTCCCGAGCCAAATATCTCGCCTTGGTAACGAAGCCCCAAGGATTAAGGCTGGGGGATTTAACGGGCTTACACATGTGGCTGCGGATGTAGCACGTGTGTGCATGGCACTGTTTACAAAACGGCACACATACGCGGTTCATTATGGCCCTCCCGAAAATGGGCTTTAAATCAACAGCATTAGCTCTTATTAAATTGTCAGTCGACGGATTTAAGAGTAACCCCTGGGTTTACGAGCAATTGGATTTTCAAATTAAAGCTTGTAACGCGGTGTTCTGGTCACTTTTATTCGCTCTTAATTTGAACGAAGAATTAAGCACTAAAGAGTTCCGTATAAATCTGCCTTTTTTTTAATAACGCGCACGTTGACCATTCTGGAGAAGATGAGCAGACGGCTTTTTTGGTGAGGACCTTTGGGCTATTCCAAATATAAAGACTGACAAATGGTTATCATTTGGTACGAGTTTATATAGAGTCGGTGAAAAGTCATATAAAAGGTGGGGGAAAGTGGAGAGATAATTTTGAGCCTCCTAACCTTCTGCCCCACTTCCCAAAATTCGTCATTGCATGGTCACGTTTTGGACATATGGTTCGTCGAGTATCGGACAACAGTGGGCAATGGGGACGTGCTGTGACTAAGAATGAAATTTTTTGTACATGTGTACTGATGCCCTTCTGATGAGCTCATTTAGCGTCATTAGATATTTTTGAAAACATTAGGACATGGTCTTGCAATTGTTTCTAACAAGGAAATTTTCAAATTGAATTTATTTCCTAGACTCCTAGTGATAGAAATTCAATTGCTTGTATGGTTTCTTTGCATTAAATAAACTGTTAAATGAAATTGTTAAAAGAAAATGGTAGAACAAAATTGAATGCTATTTACATCGAGCATTCAGCATTTTTACTGGCATGAATAGAAAATGGTAAAACAAAATCAAATGCTATTTATGCTAGATCGAGCATTTAGCATTTTTACTCGAAGTAAATCTGAAATCTGAAAAAAAAAATGAAAATGAAATCGTACTTTATAATGACATGTGCATTAAAAGGGACTGTGCATTTAATTTGTGCATACTTAGCATGAAATTGTGAAATGTACATGTAGTTCATGTTTATTGTAGGCGTAATAGCAATTTACAAGAGCATGTCCTAATTTTCCTCCATCATATTCAGCTAATGCTGTCCCTGCAGCAATTTAAATTTCGATTTGGTCTTTTCTCTCATTAGCAGAAACGTATACATTCGGGATAATTTCAAGTTTTCAAACAAAATAAAAAATGGCCTTGATCGGGTTTGGTCGCTAACTTCGCAGAAATGGCCTGCTATTTTATTTCAACATAAATGCGCTTGTCTAAAAAACGAGAATTACAAATTTTTTATCCGTTACTCCAATGCCTTTTCGCACAAGTAATTCCAGGAATATGATTCATCCATGCAGGTGAAAATGTTTAAATTGGCCATTTTAAGACTCCCGTCCTGCCCTTCTTGTCAAGGGCATGCGTACTTTAAATTTCACTTCACAGCACATCATCTAATCGATTTATACCATTAACATTTACACGTTGGGTATACATTCACAAAGTGGTCATGTCTTAATTTCTAACTAATATTAGAACTCAGCTGAATGTGTTGCCAAGTGTCGATCGCTCGTACAGTAGCCTATATCGTCACATCTTGTAGATCCTGGATTCATTGAAGAGCATTTTTAAGGGTAATCGTAGGTTAACAACTTAACAGGATGATATAGATATTTTTAATAATCATGAGTGGTGAATGACCCACGAGATGGCTTCGTTGTTCCAAACGCCTCGCGTTAATTTCTGCTCAACGTGTTTGGTAGAAATGATAGCTCTGAAATTTAATGATATATTGCTTTCGTTTGTCATGTCATGACACTGACCTAGACTAATTCTGAGAAACTGCGTGCTTGACATTATTCGACACTTAGTCGTGACGCTGCAAGAAGTATTATCATGTTTAAAATAGGATTTGACTGATTTATTTATTTTCAGGATGCTTTAACTGTTGATCGACATGCTGTTAAATCATAGCATTAGGGGTGATCGGACAAATCGCACTTTTGACAGTCGTGAAGACACGTGGGAAAAATCATTAAATCAACATGCTATTTCCTTAAAACATTCACTCAAAGCTATCGCTGTTTTTAAATCAATTTATGCATTCTTTTTTTTCCCACATAGTAGCTATTATTTAAATGTACTTTATATTATTGTAGACGTTTAATTTTCAAAATGCTCGCGCAGTGTATACGGATTAGCGTCCTGCATCGGTTCCGGCAAAAGTTTGTTTTAGGTTTACGATTTCTGAATCGTAGCAACGAACGTTTTGAATATTCTTAAAAAATAACACCGCTTTTCGGTGTATATTTAAACAAAATTGTATATGCTGGATATTTAAAATTTGATTTAACATTCTTTTGTCTTTTAAAAATTTGTTATTCGTAAGACTAGGTGTGGTGGTGTATGGTCACACGCACGCAATTCAATAAATAACCACAAAAAAATCAAGTGCATTAAAAAAATCTGAAATCTCTCATTTGTATGCCGTTGCACGCGTACTGTTGCTACGATGCCAAGGTAAACAACATTTTAGCCCGCAGAATATGGCTTCGTTAACTGATGAAAAACATTTGAAGATGAATTTTTTTGCGACTTTGGATTTTCCTCCCTTCTCCTGATGCACGATAGCATCTTGTGACGTGACATGCTGAAGTATGAAAACATTTGAAACATGCGAATAAACTGCTCCTAGTGGCCGAACAACTTACCTCCGTAGATTGGCACCGGATTAATCGCCTGGCAGAGCAAAACAAACGCCCAAAAGCCAAGTTTCAGTTGACCTCCAATGGGATGGTGGGCAGGCTGACAGGACCACACGGATTGGCACATGGTGTTGTTGCACTATGGACAGGTGCTTGTTAAGCAAAGGAAAACCACTGGAGAATGGGAATGTCCAGCTATACTGGTGCGCTTTTAAACATGATTTTGGGTGTTGGCTGCTCTATTAGGTCTTGCCTCAGCTGCTTGAAAACGTAACCCACGTTGAAAGACGAGCACATGCGTGCGTGCGATGCGTTTTGTAGATGAACGCACATTGAAAAATAGAGCTGCAGGAGGGGAGGATACCCTGGCACTGAGGAGGAAGGCAATTGGTCATAGTTCACTCTCGTCGTCTTCCTAGATGGCGAATATTAGTGGGCCATACCGAAGTATGTAAATTGAAACCACTTATGCTCGGGATTGCAATGTTTATAAACACGCTGCGTAAATGAACACTCGGGGACGAAAAAGCGAACGAGATTCCACGATGGTAATTGATTTTCCACGTTAATGTCAGAGGACATATTGTCAACAAATAACATTCTTTTTGAACATAAACATACATACATGTACTGTACATGCATGTGCATCATACGGTTGGACATTTTGATGATCCTGAATAAAGATGATTTTCATAAAAGATGAATGAACTTTGTTCAATGGATATCTCTGCTAGGGTGTTATTTATTCCGAGTTTAATCGTAATGGGTTTTAAAATAGAAAATTGCCATCGAACTGTAGTAGTTTTAATGTTGTTCTCGTTATATATGCTGTTGGCTCGTGTTTTGAGAACCTCCAATTTACGAATTTCACGTTTAATTTCCATTCCAATTTGAAAAGTTCACGTCCGATTTGATATAATGATATTGGTCATGTGTGTGTGCCGTTAGCAATTTCGATTTCCTAACGATGTCACGTTCATGTAACATATGTACAGTATTTGTCTGTGAATGACAAGAACGAATTAAAGTAAGTGGACACTCGACGTGTCTTGACATCGTCGTTTTTTTTTAATTTGAAAATAATTCTGATATTCTAACGTTGTGGGATCATTTTATAAAACGAAGTGTTGCTATGAAACAAACAAAAGTTATTAGTTTTCGAATCTCTACCTAATAATGATGAGTTTGAATTGCATTTTTCAGTTTTGTTAATGTCATTTCCATTTACGAACGCTTTTGGGATCTCCAGGAGCTCGTAAATAAAAAATTAAAAATAAGGAAATGTTTGAAAAAAGCAATGATAATTGACTGCAAACTTTTTCTGGTGCATCTTAATAAATGTATGTAAATGAGAAATAAGTGTAAAAGTAATTTCTCGTTCTGAAGGATGATTAAGTAATGCGTTTCTAAAACGTAAGATGATTTGAGTTAAGTATAACTTATTAGGTTTCCATTAACCTTGACAAGTGCATATTCGTTATATAGTGTATTTACAGTATGTGGTAAACGATCATGAATGGATCTGAATGGAGGCGTTGCCTATAAGCTTTTGTCCTTCAGATGTTTAAGTGCAAACGTTGATTTGTAGTCACGTGTTTTTCACGATCAACATCAGTTAGAAGATGTAAATGGAATACTAGAATTGCAAAAATCCCAATGGATGGATAGTGATTTCATCTAGTGCATGAAGTTGTTCATTTTCATAAAATAGAGAATTTTAACATTATTCATTACAACACAATAAACGTATATCTAATGTTATTCGTGACATTGTTAATTTCTTCTGTATTCCAAAACTTCCTGAAATTATAATCTTAAAATATAATGACATTTGCATCATGCTATTCAATATAAAATTCTCGTTCACGATGTTGGTTTATATCAAACAGTTATATGAATGCCATTTTGTTTTTCATATTTGCAGGAAGTATGTTGGAAATAAATTAATGTGAAAATCTGTGATGTCCTAAAAAATCAAGAAAGATTCAAAAGTAATTTTCAGGTAAGGGTTTATTTTTTGTTTCATTGGCGAAGTTCAGGGGCATATTTTGGAAGATTCCATGTTTGCTGAACTCTTTCAACGTGTCTTGGGTTTTTCGACGTTTACACATTTACTTTCAAAATTTAGATATTTATCCACAAATTGGAGTTTTTCTTTTTTTTACTTCAAGGTGTATTTCGCGAATCGCAGTGTTGCCAGAACCCCATCCTTGGTTGCATGCCAGTGTTGCCTTAATTCAGTGTTCAGAAGGCACCTTTCTAAACCATCATTTCTCCCGAATTTATTTTATTGTTCACATTCAATAGAACGCGAGGTGATTAAATTTAACTCAGCAGATGTTTGCCCCATCCTCGTCTATTCTTCAAACAAGAGCAAAGTTTATCTACGATGGAGGTGAACTGAGTGGGCTTTTCTTTTTGCATTGAATAGGACCTTAGTTTGACCTCATGGGAAATTCGGGCCCTGATACCTCTTTTGTTGACCAAACTCTCCAGTCAGCTCCATTGATAAAACCTAATTCGTTGTCATTCAAATAGGATCCGTGCCATCGCATGAAGGAAACTATTCGAGAATCGCATTGAATCCCTTTCTAAAATCAATACAGAGGTGCAGCAAATATATTACTGTACTTAGCTGAACATCCACGGGTAGGAATCTGCATACTTTGATGTGAAACCGCAAAACAGATTTCATGCACCTTTTTTTGCACCTTTGACCCCCAAAAACGGAGCAGCACCTATGCCACTTTCACTATCATTTCTAAAAATGCATAACTTTTTTTGTAATTCATGCATGATATTGATCGAGTCTCAGAAGCAAAATTTAAAAATGTGGAAATGTGACAATTTTGTCCGAAAATATATTTTCACAAAATTACGAACGTTTTCCAAAACTTCGAATATTTTTCAAAACATTTGCAAACGTTTTCAAAAATTTCGAATATTTTCCAAAACATTATTTGCAAACGTATTCGAATGTTTCCCGCATGTATCAAATCTATGCATGATATTGAGTCTCAGAAGCAAAATTTAAAAATGTGGAAATGTGATGACAATTTTGTCAGAAAATATATTTTCACTAATTTAAATTACAATCGTTTTATAAAACTTCGAATATTTTCCAAAACATTTGCAAACGTATTCGAACGTTTCTAGCATGTTACAAGCATTTTTTAAGTAAACAATTATTCAGAATTCCCAAAGTGGGCAGTGCTAGCTAGTAGCAATCTGATGCAAGGCTGCTAGGGCTAAAGAATACAAATGGACACCCTTATGCATAAAGATTCATACTTTTCGACGATTATATTTTTGGATATAATCTAAATGCTACAATTTTAATATATTTGTAATAAAATTGAATTTACAATGTGTCATTTGTAACGAATATTATGGGGGGAGGGGCATTTATTATTTAATTGCATTAGAGGAAGCACTTTTAAAAAATTTGCTCAAAAAGATGGGCAGTATTCCAAAAATGTTTTGGAAACACTGCTGACTGCTGTAAATGCTACAGTATATTCCGGGATTGTTTGTTTGACGCATTCCTGATGACGGCGCCCCCTCCCCCCTTCAGGGTACGCCACTGACTTCCCAGATGTTCTCTCATCCTACATGGCCTATAGTGTAGCCTATGTACATGTAGGTTTTCCGCTATAGGGAATTTCTGATCTATGGCATATAAACTCTATGCCATTCGGGTTATTCACATGCCACCCCCCAGTGATGCTGTACTATTACGATTCCTAATAGGATTTGCGAGCTCTAGCATTTACAGGAGTACAAGTATACAACTGAGGTTAAACCAATCAATCACTTGAATACACTTGGCTTTCTTGCTTGTGACTCGCATCATATGTGGGGCTTTAGAGTCTTTGCTCATCCCATTAATACGTGCTTTGTTTGTTATCATTGCCCTGTCAGTGCATGACTTGAGACCGTTACAAAATCATCCCCTCGAAATTTCAAATGCGGGAATTAATTGAGATTGAACTACCGTATATAAACTCGATCTTATCATGTCAAAAGTAACTGTATAGTCTCTACCAATCATAAAAGGGGTTTTTATTTCGACAGTTTGGCGAGGCAAAATACTGTACATGTATACTGGAAGTGTTGCAAAGTACGCTCGTAATAGAGTTGGCGGTAACCTTACAGACATTACTGCATGTACAGTATGTGTATTTGTTTTCTACAGCTCCTCTATATTCAAATGTCAATATATTGAATATTCAAAAGTAAGACTAATGCAGTCTAAATTGAATGAGTTTTCCTATTTTTCTTACTTTATCATATTCTTAGTTTCATTAACAATTTTCATTAACATTGGCACATTTTCAATAATTTTAAAATGAATCAATATTCGTCAAATTTTAGCAGATTGTTGATTATTTAAGGCCATTTGCAATTAACTCACCTACCACAGGTGAGAAATGGAAAGTTTTTAACGCCAACAACGCCCGTAGTATTCATAATTTTAAAAAAATAACACTACAGTGATTTACTTATCGTTGTATCAAAAAAAATTTTTATTTTTATTTTAACTGAGCAGGGTGGCTGAGTGGTTAGCATTTTTATCTCACATTCAGTTGATGCAGGTTCAATGCCCACGTCGCATGGCCATGACTGCGGTTTTTCATGGTTTCCCAGTCCCTCCAGATAAATGCTAGGATAGATCTTATATCGAATCGGCCATGGCCGTCCTCCTCCATATTTAGGTTCTTAGCCAGGGGAGGGTTGGGCAAATGAGTGGTGATGCACTGCCCTAAAATACCGACAAGACGATTGATGATGGATTTATTTTTTGGGACAGAATCGACACTACAGGATAAGAAATTCCTACCCTGTCCTATTCCTTCTTGTTTAGGTTAGGTTCTTTCCCAGCCATATACATTAAATGTCACAAAAATTCAAATGCGGAAGTTAAATAGGGAGCAACTTAGGGATCATGTGGCAGTTTTACTTTTTTAAAAATTGGGAATAAAAATATAAAAGATTCTTACAAGGCCATAAATTGATTTGTATTTGAAAGGTTTCATGGGTGCCATTGCACACACAATTTTTCATGAATAAAATTTAACAATCACTGCCAAAGAATCATAACATATGTACATCCTCTAGAATCAGGATTATATTCTTGACTTTCAAATGTTTCCATGGTTGTTCTGTGATACTCCAATGCTATGTACAACTGTTTAGAAGTTCAACTCAAGAATCAACTAAGATTTAACGGCTTCACATGGCACATCTGCAGATATTTTTATGACAAATTGTTTGATGTTGACATCACAAATTTTAGTATTCCATTAAAGTCCACTTCAAGTTTATTACGGATCGCAAATTTGACTTCCCCATAGTATTACAAAGAGAATGTTTCAATAAAAGCAAAACATTTAGTTGAATCAATAAGGCAAAAAATATTAATCCAATTGCATTCGTTCATCACTAGCAACATCTGGCTGAGGAGCGTCTGGTCCTGGAGGACGCTTATCTTCATCCATGGCCACCTTAAATATTGGAAGCATTTTTATAAGAATTTATATAACTTAAATAATAAAAGAAGTGTAGTTTTCTCTTAAATACCTCTGCCGGTGATGGTTGAGGTTGACTGCGTCGAGTTCGTTCTTCTCCTTCAATACCAGCAAGCTGTAAAGGGAGTTAAGGAAAAGCAAAAACTAATGGACAAAATTGCAATATCTTGCACATTAGTTAAAACTGGTCTACCTATTCCTGTTTATTGTGCACCATATTTTGGATCATGAAACAAGTTTCTTTACAATTATGCACCATTTTCGTAAATTCGTAATATTGTAACGTTCCCACCTACAAGATATTTGGAATGGCAGAATAATTTAAAATATAAAGGATACAAAAGGGGCAACTGCTTCATCATCATATATGGTAAATTTGGTGTCCTTTCCAACTACTGCCAATGAGCAATTCTAAAATATCGAAACGAAATTAAGTTTTAAAAATAAGGCTAGTGATGCAGTAAAAAACTATCACTTTAAAGTTTTTTATCACTGGAAAACTAACCTTGGTAGTTAACTCCTCTTCGTTAGGTAGCGTATCCCTCAATGCTCTTAGTCCATGCTTAACCAGTTCTTCCAAATTGCCTACCAAAAGAATAAGCATTAACGTAAGAAAGTACCACATCATCACTCAACATAACACTGCCTTTTCCAAAAAAACTTACTTTCTTTGAAATCCTCAATTTTCTTTTCAAAGTACGTCCTGGCAGATTGCGAACGTGCACCAATAGCCATGGCCTTACAATCGAAGTAATTTGCAGATGGACATGTTTGAAATATGTGTGGCCCATCATCCTACCAAAAAAACAGGATCAAAGAATTTGTGAAAGTATATGGTATACTCTAAAAATAGTACATGTATTTGCAATGTACACACTATATAAACAAACACTTGCAATATACATGTACATACAGCATTTAAAACCTTTTTTCTTAAAAATAAAACAGTAGTTATTGAGATTAGAAAACTATCCCAGGCAGTTATAAAATGTCTCCATTTTTATCTTTAATTGAAACAACCATTTTTCTCAAACCAATTCACCATTACATATGTCTATATGAAAATGCAAATGATATTCCGTGAAACTTACATCATAACAGGCAATGAGTAAGCCTACACCAAATGGACGCCGATCATACCTCTGAGTGCACACTTGCATTTCTATTTTCATCAGGTTAAAGAAATCGCCCAATAGGAATTGCACTAAACTATGCCAAGTGTTTTATTTGAATAAAGGATACTGTTGCCCAAAAGTTTAGCAAGCCGGTTTCCAGGTAAAGGCACATCATGCGAATATCTGTAGCTAAGACACTCCGACCGCATGAAGCGACTGAAAGATTAATATGATGTAAACAATCTGAAGAATATTGTATTTATCAGCCGTCAAATATCTACCTCAGAATGTGCGCATCTGCTGTTAAACCAGCAATGGACATGCCAATGTGGTCATCAATTGGAATCACTTTCTTTTGGTGGGCAGATAACTCCGATGAAGCTCTCTGTTGAAGGAAAATATATTGGACATTTTTGTTACACAAATAACTATAGTTGTGGATGAAAATTAGTTTATTCGTGTTAATCGGCATCGAACCTTCAGTGCAACTAAGATAGCATGAGTTTTGTTCTTCAATCCCACCGTGGCTGAACCCTGCTTAACAGCTTCCATAGCATATTCCACTTGATGGAGCCTCCCCTGTAAATAAACAAAGTCCCACAGTCTGCATATGGACAATGGGGGTTGCCTCAGCGAATTTCGATTACCTGTGGGCTCCACACTGTGACTTCATTATCATATTGGTTTCGAAACTATTAAATAAGAATACCAAGATTAATTAATATCACTCCGCCATCTGAAGCAAACCATCAAGGGATTAAGTTATGCTTAAAACATATCTCCCTCCTAAATGATATTGTGTTTTTGACAAGTTTACAGGGACCGGTATATAGCGTTCAATAAGTTTAAACATTGACAATGGACAAATCGCAACTGTGATGATATTGTCTGACACGTCCATATCTCTTAGAATACACAGTAGCGATATTTATTAGAACAATGCAAATTATTTAAATCATTTTTGAACGTGTAAAGCAAATGTTTCAACTCACCATCTTCGTACAGGATGCCCAGTTTCTGCAAGTAATTCGGTCTGTGCTGCCAGATACCTTTGGTCGCGTTGACAACAGAAGTATATTTATATTCCGCCTTAAGTCGCTACCTAATTAATTTTGTTACATGACGCTTCCAATATAAATACTTTTCATGTACTCAGATAATTCTGGGAATTACATTTATTAATTTTTGGTCTCTTTCGTAGTTGGGATCGGCAGTTTTGGGATTTTGTTGCAGCCGAGAAATTGGCTGCCTACGTCACGGATGACGTCAGTTACATCATCCATGAACATCAGCCGAGTTGAGTTGCATTTTAGAGCGTGCATTTTGTATGTTTTGAAAAGGAGGTTGGTGTCTCGTTTTCGTCTACTTTCTGTGTTATTGGTTGATTTGAAAAATGTAATTTGAGCGGGGGATTATTATTTTCGTAGTTTGTTTTTATATTTTACCACAGTATACTGTGGTACGTTTTACAATAGTCGAAATGATCACAGTGTACTGTATTTTGAGACCTTTTTTTTTCAACTGCTGACAAACTGTGTAGTGCTACGGTTAGTAAAGCTTCTGTCTTGTCTTGAGTACCTCTATGTACTTGGGGGAAAAGGGCATTAATTTTTGGAAAAATTAAAAGTTTATATTCTATATATTTGCTAACTTGTACAAGCCGTGTAGTTGTAATTTGAAAATACAATATACATGCATGTTCATGATTCTGGAATATATCATCGTGAAATTTAGATGTGCGTATATATAATTTTGGGTATTAATTATTAAATTTTACTCAATAACTAGTCCTCTTATGATGTGCTGTTTGGATTTCAGGAACTGACAAATTGGAATTTTATTGGACATATGGCAAAGGCTGACGTATCATTATGTGACAATTCCAAAACACTCATCTCAATTGGTGCAGCAAATAGCCAAGGTGAAAAAATGGTCATATAGTTATTTGTTTAGCTGATCAGACCCACGATCCATCGTAACTGCCATGATCCATTCGCTGGAATGGGACACTCTGCGAGTGCGGCGGGAAGGCCTCAGTATGGGGCTTTTCGAGAGATTTACCTTG
>JAQGBX010003224.1:0-17899 GCA_034698745.1 Megaphyllum sjaelandicum
AAATTTGACGACATTTTACGAAATTTGAGGAAATTTCACGAAAAATGACTTTTTGAGTGGTCATTTTTTTGGCAAAAATTTTTTTATTTAAACATGACCAAAAAAATGGCGTTTAATTTTCAGTTGTTTTCAAGCGTTTTTTCACCTTTGCACCCGTTCATTATACAGTAGTTACTGGAAATACATGTACGGTGTTTTCAATTAACTCACTAATTAACGATAATTCATTTGTCAAATAATTTGCTGACTTTTTTTTGTAAATTTTAATAAGCGTAGTCGAAAGGGCAATACATTTACATTCAGTTTACATCCATCGATTTATGGATGACCCAAATTCTGTTTAAAGGAAACAGAAGGGTGAAGACTATTATAAAAAGCGTCATAGTCTTCATGGCATTTTAAAGGTGGCAAAATGGAGTGCTTTCAGGAATCATTAGCGACAGCATTTAAGCAAAAGCGCCATATGTTACATTCTAAAGCGGCGTCGTTTCAGGGTCGATACTAGACGTTCCAGCTGGCACTTTCGTGAAATCGAGAAGTTTTTTTAAATCATTCATGGAAAATTTGGCGGAAAGCTGTGGTTGTCAAAATTTGTAGGTAATAAATCAGAATAGAAAAATGTTTAAGCGACTCAAGGAAAAGATTACGGAGGAAGTGAGCAAGTCGCCGCTCCGATTGCAAACAGTGCAAACCCAAATCGGTCAGGTAAGGAGTTACTGTAGAAGGAAGCAACTTGATTAACCTACTTATTCGAATTTCGAATTAAATGTTATAAATCGAAAAGTGGGATATACTTGGAGTGGCCACGGGCCAGCCTATCGCACCAGTTTCTGTAGTCGCGAAATTGTTCCCGTTTCAGTATTCACCTTTCAATGGTGCTGCGAAGAAGCCATCTGATTCTCAGGGCTCCTCAGAATCAGATGCACCCACGCAAAATGATGGCCAGGTAATTCGAGTGATTACGCTGCATGTTAACTTACTAACAGAAAACTATGCAAGCTTTCGCAGCTTCCGCCTCTCAATAACATCATATTGCGTGTTGAAGCGCTCGACCTAAAGTTGATAAATTTAAGCCAACAATTAATGGAGTCCTTGTGTACGTTTGTCACGTAGCTTGTCTTACAAATTCCAGAATCTGATTGATCTACAGGAAAACAGCTCGTCGATCATGGACGTTAGTGAAAGCCAGCAGTTCAGCATAGCGGATGAAGACGGAGCTAGCAGTGCTACAGCATCGCCCATTCCACAGCCACAGGTAAAACCGTGATTATAACTCGGTAAACATTCAATTTATGGTTGGAACGTTAAAATGAAAGAGAAGTTTTCACGTTTGGCCTAGAACGATCAAATGTCAAAAGTGTGAATTACTACCATTTGGATGGCCGAGAGGTTTACGTGCTTGCCTCTCGATCCTGACTAGCGGGGTTCGCTTCCCGGTCGAGGTCGTTGAGAATTTTGAGGCTGTGCAAAATTTTCTAAGTGGCGGCTTTTTCCGTTTGAGAGTTTAAACCGAGATCTAGTGTAGATCTCATTCGATCTCATCACGTTGATGATCCCTCTTGGGGGAGGAAGTCCCCCTTCGTAGGCAAAATTCCCAGAAGGTGACGCTGGCACATCCCCTGGCGTTGGTGTTTAGCCCTCGTATACACAAATAAGCCAACATTGAAAGTCCACAACCAACCAACCATTCGGATGAACACAAAGGTTTATTTTTTCTACACGAAGGCTTTGCTATCTCTTTTTCAATTCTTACAAATTATCAGGCTGTTTACGAGATTACATCTCGGCATATCGAACAGGATTTGCAAAAGGTGGATAGTTAATTTCTTCCTTGACTATGCTTTCGGGCTTTCCTCAGTGTGGCTGTGTCTCAAAATTGATAAAGTTTAGTTCTATATGTTGCGAATTGTTGCAATGATCACATGGTATGCATGAAGGGTTGCTGCATTTTTAGTCTGTTTTCTAAGATGTACGGTTGACTTCGTTGTTTGGAATGTCAACTGTGTATTCCATGAACAATAAAACCTTTGGCTTTGAGCCACCATCCCTGAGTTATGGTATTGTGAAGACATATTTATTTGGACATAGTGGGTTAAGTAATCATTTAATCAATAAAAGTAAGGCTAAACAACCTTTAATGCTGTGTCATTGATTTCTATTTAACTCCTTAGATTAACCTTTGCAAAAATTGGATGTTCTTTTTTTTAAATCTGTTTTTATTCAGTTCCAGAGGTTCGAAAATGTAGATTTGACAGCAAACCTTTCAGCAATGGCAGGCTCTGTCGGAAGACCAAGAACATCGTCAGTTAGCTCTACAGGAAGCCAGGCTCCTTTTTTCCCGGTGTACAGCCCTATGCAGTCCTCATACAGCATCCAAGTATTTAAATTTATTACTTTTTGGCATGTCTAACCATCCGAGTTTAAGCTTATCTGACGTGATGCCTTTTATAGTCTGATCTAGAAAGCACGAGCGAAATGGAAGATGCTGGAGTCAATCTAGACATAATTTCGAAGGAGCAACTTTATCAGGCATTCCAGAAGGCCAAGGCAAAATACACAAGGTACAAAGCCCGCTATGGCGATGCGGTAAAAGCATACCGGGAACAGGTTAACGAAAAGGAGAAAATCAAAGTGAGTTCAGTCAAGTTTTGTATCGTTACATGGTTTTAAGGTAACGGATTTCACATCTTCGTTCATATGTTATTAGACAATTTTAACTGAGAGCCAAGACAAAGCATTGCGGAGGATATCAGAGCTGCGAGAGCAATCACAGCTAGAGCAGAAGGCAAAAGCCCATTTAGAGGATAGTTTCAGAGTTACTTTAGAAGAGAAAGATGAATTATTAAGAGTTTTACACACACAGGTTAGTCACCAAATTTGTTAATATTCATGTTTACTTCTTAATTTCGATTTTCTTTAGTGGGTTTTATTTATTTTTTGATCAACATTCCATGTGTTGCATTATAATATCTGAAGTTATTTTACTCGTGATAAAATGAAACGAATTTTCCTTGACTCTTCATCCTCCAATGTATTGAAAATTGACCAAAAATGCTGCAACGTTCGAATTAGCCTGATTTAAAAACTGAATGTTGCAATTATTGAAACAACATCATTAGCTTTCAGACAATTCATTGGCATTATTGTTGCTTAAAAGCCATTTACTAATTAATCATTATAATCATAATTATAATGAATTGCCATATACTGCTTAGATTCGGTTGCTCAAAAATGGAGAGGATCCTACGGAAAAACAAGACGATAATACCCAAAACCACCTTATCGACGTTTCCTCCGATTCCGTAAAGGGTGACAATGAGGAGGCTTCAGAAGTAAACACACAACTTAAGTTTAAAACGTATGAAGAAACTGTAAGTAGTTTCACTGTAAGTATTTTGTTTCTGCTCAGTTTTGCACCTCACTTATGGGCACCTCGTTTCAGATTGTAAAATTAAAGAGTTTGCTGAAAAATTGTAAAGACACCATTGTAAAGCACAGGGAAAACAACGTCCGACTGGCATCTGAGAAGGACCAGTTAGCTGAAAAGCTGAACGAGGCAAATGCTCAACTAAAGCACTTCATGGTGTGTTTCGTTAATTTTCTCATGCAATTTTTCGTTTGAGCTACAGCATCTTCATGCATGATAATTGTTTTGCCATCAGTGAATCTGAGCTTGTGCTTATTCTATCTTATACTTGTAAGATTTTCGACATTAATTTTTCAAAACAGGAAGAAAAATCTGAGAAGGACAGAGACTTATTAAATGATTTGATGCAAGCGAGTCAGACTATTGAAAGCTTCAAAACGAAGGAAGCCGAAGATGCTTTAAGCATGGCTGAGACCAAACGCTTGATGCACGAGGAAATGGAGGTCAAGGATAATAAGCTGCAAGATATTAAGGTGGAATTGCATCAGTTGTATGTCGAGAAAGAAGAATTACAGAAATCTGGTAAGTGTTGTTAACATGGTGCAGAATTTTGATACAGAAAGATTTATTTCTGTACGTGCCCAACCCTTTTACACAATTGCAATTTGAGAAATTATCAAGGTGCTATTACGTTTACAGTTGAAGAGAAGTCCAAAGAAATTTCAGAAATCGAACTGAAGTGCCAGCGTGAGGTAGAATCGGCGAAGCAGCGGCTGGAAGAGGCAGAAAAAATGTTAGAAGACGAAAAGCAGAGCCTGTTGCAGGAGCTCTCTAGAGGCAAAGCGGCAGCTATTCAGCTAATGCAGGTTGGCAGTGATAACATTCATCTTTAAACCGTTGGATTACTGTCAATAAGAAAACTGGTTTTTCCACTCTTACATTTTCTAATTTACATCGCTTAAAATTTAATCAACCTTACTATTTTAAATAATTAGCAAGAAGCTGACAAACGTTTGAAGGAAATGGAGGACCAAAAATTTGCAGCGTTGCAGTCCTTGGAGCTAGAGTGGCAGACAAAACTGGAGGAGAAAGTCAAGGAAGAAGTTGAAATTCTGGTCAATCAAGATGCTCTCGAATCGGTGAGTTAGTGCCTGGACATTCATTTTTTTTTTAGAAATATTGCATGTTTCTGGTGGTAGCTATCTTCTTTCTTTTCTCCTTAAATTTCAATTCGAAACGTGCAGACAGTTACCATGTCAGACCATTTCACCAACCAGATCGCAACGCTGAAACGGGAGGTTCAAGAAAAGGAGAGACAGCTGAAGCAGCTCATTGAAGAGAAAACCCTGTTCCAGGAGCAGATTCAAGAGCAGTGCAGTAGGCAGACAGCCATGGAAAACGAGATTGCCCAAATAACTTTAGAAAAGAATTCGTTTCAAGAGGTGTTCAATCGATTGCAGCAACCATCTGGTACCCACCCGTTGCTCACCGTCAAAGATGCCGTTTCGGCAAAGTTTAACGAGATTCGGAGCTGGCTCGTTGAGATGAAACTTGACGTAAGCGAGCGCATCAACGAAAGTGCGGAAAGGTTTTCTGAAGTAAATTCAGAGTTCTTTAAACTGTCCCAGGCCCACGATTCCTTGTTGGGCACCATCGAGAGCTTAAAGCTCGATAATGAAAACTATGCCGAGGAAAATGGGCGCTTCAAGGACGAATTTGTTACTGCACAACAGAAAATAATGCATCTTGAAGGTCAGCTCACTGATTCTAGCACTGCTTTGGAACAGCTTCAGTCCCAGTTAGATGCTGGAGAAGCAGCGCTGAAATCAACGGAGGAAAAGTTAGTGGCCGTTTCTGAACAACTGCGGCAATTAGAACATGAGCGAGAGGAAATGCTTCAAGAACTGGCATGCCTGAAATTGCTAAGGGACGACTTAGATGTGCTAAATGAGCGCTCTAAACGATCAAGCGATGAAATCGCCATCCTGCACGAAGAGCTCGCAGCCAAGGATGCGGAAATTGCTGTTTTGGTGGCTCGAAACGACCATCTTAACGACAGCTGCAAACACGCGGAGGCATTGCAATCAGATTTGCTTGCCAGAGATTCCAAGATCTCTGACTTGGAAGTGAACTTGAGCGATCAGCATCGCAATTCCTGTAACGAACTCAACCTTCTGAAGCAGAGCTTGGAGTTTGAACTGAAAGAACTGCAGGACGCCCGTGATGCCAGTGCTGGAAGCCATGTAGCTGAAATCGAGACAGTTAATGAGCGCCTGAGAATTGAGATGGAGAGAAACGAAACCCTGCTGAAGATGCAGTCGACATTGAGCTCTGTATCAATGGAAAGCAAGGCATTGCAATGCCACCTGGATGCCGAAGCCACATCGTCAGGGAGCGAGCACGAAACCCAGCTGCTCGAAGTTAACCAAGAGCTCATGCAAGAGCTTGACAATGTGAAAAACGTGACTGAAAGCCTGAAGGTTGAGGTGGATTCCCTGAGGGAACAACTGAACAATAACAAAGTGGAGTATGAGCAGCATATTAGCAAGCTCATCAGTGAGATAGACAGCAAGCAACGGGAGGTGCAAAGGCTAGAATCACTTCAGGACAGTCAGGTTACACTTAAGCAGGAGAACGAGAATTTGGCAGTGGACAACCTGCGACAAACTTGCGAGTGTCTCGAGAAGGAAAAGGACGACTTAAGCTCGAGACTGGCAGAGAAAGATAACGCTATAGAGCAGTTCAAGAATCTGGAGAATGAATGGATCGCAAAATTGGGTGAGCATGCTGCCATCATGCGACAATTTGAAGAGGAGAAAAATAATTTAAGTGCAAACTTGGAAGAACAAATTGCTCTAGTGAAGCGTCTTGAAGAAGAGAAATCCGAGTTGAGTGCAAATTTATTAGAAAAAGATGCTCTCTTGATACACGTCGAGGAGATGAAGAATAGCTGGAGTGAAAAACTATCAGAAAACGTTACTCTTTTGCATCGGCTTGAAGAAGAGAAAGTTGATTTGAGTGTAAAGTTAGAAGAAAAAGCTGGTCTTTTAAAGCAGGTCGAGGAAGAGAAGTCAGACTTGAGTGCGAGCTTAACAGCAAAGATCGCTCTCATAACACAGGTCGAAAATGACAAGAATGATTGGAGTGCCAGACTTTCAGAGAATGCTGCTCTTTTGCAACAGGCTGAAGATGAAAAGAATGACCTAAGCAGAACATTAGCAGAAAAGGTTGCTGTTATGCAGCAGCTCGAGGAGGAAAAGGGCAACTGGAATGCGAAGCTGATTGAAACCATTGCTCTTGCACAGCGGCACGAATCTGAGCTTGCATCATTACATTTGGATTTCGAAAAATGTCAAGAGGAGCTTTTGATCAAGATTGGATTAAACGAGCAGCTTACCGCAAAAGTGAGCTCGTTGGAATCAAAATTAGCCCTATTTGAGCAAAAGGCAGCACAGGCCGAATTGATAGAAGCAGAGGCAAGCCGACTCAGAGAGCATGTTTCGTCACTGGAAACTCAAATTGTTACGCTGCGCGAAGGAAAAGAAAATCTGGAACAAACGAGGGACGAGTTAAGTGAAATAAACGCTAGTCAGATGCAGAAATTGCGTGAATTAGAAGAGAAATGCAACCAGGTCGAGATTGATCTGCAGTCGGCCATTAGGCGGCATTCAGAGGACATGGAGGGTCTTGAAAAGTCCCATAAGGAAAAGATGAACGAGCTCGTGCAGAAGTTTAAGCTCAAGCTGAAGTCGACGAATCAGGAGCACACCGAGCAACTGGCCAAAATGGAGAACGCGGCGAGTGTAAGTGAATTGCTGCGGGTTACCGTTGAGGACTTGAAAGTTAAAGTGCAGAATGCAGAAAAAGAATCTGCGCAGAATGTGGTCAACCTGAAGGCCGCTGGTACGGAGTTCTCCGAGCTTAGCGGCCAGTTTGATCTTGCAAAAGAGGAGAACGAGAAGTTGAAACGAGCCCTCGAAGAAGCCACCGGTCGTTTTAACTCGATTGATGGCGAAAACCAGTCTTTCGTCCAAGAAATTGCCAGCTTACAATTGAGAATTTCTTCGCTGCAAGAAACGTTGGAATCCAGAGACAAGGAACTGGAGAATGTGTTAAGCGAAGCAGCCTGTGCCCATGGAGACAAAGAACAGCTGCAAAGGGCAATGGATACAACGTCTTTGGAATGCCAGAAACTGCAGGATGCACTGAACGAAGCCCTTGCTGAGAAAAGTTCGTTAAAAAGCGAATTGAAGGAACAAGTGAGTGAGTTACAGGCAACAATAATACTGATGGAGGCCGAAATAGCAGATCTTCAGGCTCGCATGCAGGAGTCTGCATCATTTATTGAAGAATTGCAAGCCCAGAAAGCAGATTTGGAACAGAAAATGCTGGATGAGCGCAAGGAGCAAGAAGCACTGAGGCAGCAAAGTCTGCAGCAAGTGAACGAGGAAAATCAGAGCAAACTCGCAGATTTAAGGAAGCGAGCTGAAAACAAGCTGGCTCAGATCAAGGTATTTACTGCCTGATTTTATCTGCATAATGTTTTTTTTTTGTAAGCATTGTATCAATAATTGTTGTAACCCTTTCACACTTTTATTTTTTATTTCTGTTTCCCTTTCACACTTTTATTGTTTATTTCTGTGTCTTTGATTTGATTTCTTAAAAAAAAAAAATGTCATAGATTTGTAAGGCTGATTTAAGATTTGTACAGTTCCGAACCATGAGTACTAGGTTGCTCAATTCTCGAAAGAGTTGTGCACGCAGATTTGCGAATTTTGAAACAGACTGTCTGAAAATGAACTTGGAAAAGATTCCTTGCAAAAGGCATAAAGTAAATGTGTTAAGTACGAAAACTCCTACTTTAACATAGGTAGAAGCAGTTCTATAGGGAAATGGACGAATACTTTAACGCTACGACACGAATATTTCTGATTAATTTTTCGAATGAGACTGGTTCGTAAATGTGGGTGCATGACTACAATAAACAGCAAAATAACATGGCTTTCTTTTTTTGTTAATTTCTGCACGGATCTAAAACAGAACAAGTAAATTCTAATAATTCAACTAGTACGAGGTATTAACTAACAGTGCAATCAGACGCTCTTCTTCACAAAATTGTCAAGTTTGCGCTTGCTTAACTTGTTCGAGAAATTGGCCCCAGGCCACACATTCGAAACATTTTGTTTTTCCCAGAAGCAGCTGGTATATGATGCCGACAAGACAAAAGAAGAGCTAGAATTGAAGATCGCCAGCCTCGAAGAGCAAAAAAGGAAAGACGACGAAACGTATTCAGAAAAACTGACCAAGGAGAGGGACAATGTCAGACTTGAATTCCAAGAGAAGATCGATCGTTTGGAAGCGTCTCTCCAGGAGCTACAGGCTGCTCTGGATAACGAGAGATCGTGCCAATCTGAGGAAAAGGTGCAGTCTTATGATGGCATAAGCTTATGACCTTTCAGAATTCTTGTTTTAATGGCCTTGCTTTTATTTCCACTTTATCAGGAGGCCCTGATTGCCGAGCTTGCCATAAAGAACTCTCAGATTGACGAGAGCCTGATTAACGCGCAAGACAACCAAGCTGGCTTGAGCCAGAGGATAAGCAACCTGCAAATGCAACTGGAGCAGGCTGCGATCAGCCACGAGGCTAGCGAAAAGGAATTGGTCGAATTGCGTAGGCAGCTGGCAGAAAAAGAGGAGTTGACCCAGCTTTTGGAATCACAGCTGAAGGAAGAGAGCGAGTCCAGTGAGTATGAACGGATATTGGAATGCAAAGACGAGGAGCATGCCATCAAAATAAAGCAGCTGGTGAAAGAATTTTCGGTGATGATTGCCCAGAAAGAGGAAGATGGGCAGCAAGCATTGGCCAAGGCGATAGGTAATTTGCGGCAAACTGACCAAGCATTGTTGTCTGTACGGCCATCTTCATTTTGTCGGTTTTTTTTTGACACTGAATTCTTAAGAAGCCTTCACATTCTCAATTTCCAGTTAAGTTCACTTTGTTTGCTCGACATGTTTTGGCAGTTTCATCAGTTTACTTTATTTATCTATTTTTTGATGGCATGCTGATCTGTTTTTGCGCAATTTTTAGTTTTGATTTCTCATTGCTTGAAAATTGGAAAAATAATCATGTTGCGTTTCATACTTTATTTGAACACTATTTATGCTGAACCCAACTTTTTGAAAGCATTTTTTTATATAACGTTCCATGAAATGTAACTGCAGTGCTGGAGATTTTCCATGGTAAATTGTATACGCTGTGTTATTTTGTAGAAACTTGAAAAACGCAAGCAAAATCTCAGTTGTTTTCGTTTTTTGCAATTCCCTGTATTCAAATTTTTTTTTAAAAGTGCCAAATTCGTAAGAATGACATAACAAATGCTATTAACGCTGTTGGTTTTTTTTTGTGATAATAAACGATGCTTGTGTTGCCCATACTAACAGAAACGTCGTTGAACGAGGACAACAGACTGAGAAGAGAGCACGCAGTACACCTAAATGAAATACAAAACGAGTTTGGGGAAAAGGAGCTGTCATTTGAAATGGCCCTCGAAGAGAAACAAAGCATTATTCAGGTGTGCATTTCGGGTTGTCCGTACACGAGGCAACATTTACCGTTGTATGCCATGCTGTTTGATGGTACTAAAATATAGTTACGCCCTGCCCGGTACAGGACAAATCGGCCGAACTTGAAAAGTGCAGCCAGGCATATGAGGAAAAAATTGACTTGATGAAAACAGAACATCAGCGTCAGATGCAAGAACTGGAAAAGAAGTGGAAGGCAATGTTAAGGAAGGAGTTAAAACAACAAGCTGCCATGCATGAAGAAGATGTAAATGGGCTAACACAAGAGTGGCAAATGGAACGGAAGGTGGGTTTCTGAAAAACCAGAAGTTGATTTTCGTCAGAGTTTTGTTTTCATCCGTTTAAAACAAATTGATCTCAATTTTTCTGTTCTGTTGTTTTTTCCCTTGTTTTTCTGTTGCCTCGCTTTCAAAATAGTCAAAGCTTGATTAAGCCAATCGTTTTGCCGAGCCGTTATCTAAAAGGTTGAAAATGCAATTTTATGATAATTCTGTGTAATTCTGAATGAAAATTTCCAAATCTTTTTTTAATTAATTTACATTGTTACGTACGAGTTGGTTGGTCAATAATTTTAAAATATAACATTGCTATAGGTGTGTCACCTCAAACGTCAGTAATCTGATTCATCGAATTATCATTTTAATTTTTTAATTATCGAAGTAATTTGTTTTATCGTTTGTGAAACAAATACAAGATCCCAATCCGCACTGCAGTTCGTAATTCAGCCTTTCTCTGCCAATGTTTGTCACGCATAAGCTTTTAAGTTGCATTTTGTTTCAATTCATTTTAGTTTGCACCCGCCATTGATTACAATTCTGTTGCCAAAATTGAGGTTATGCAGGAGGTATTTCATCGTTTTTATTTATTTTATCTCCCCTTCTTATTTTAAAGAACTCCCACCATTTTGCAAACAATATCCATGCTCAGTGACATGTTCCTCAAACCAGATTGAGCAACCTTTTTGTTTTACTTGGAAAATACAGTTTTAATTCACAGACTTCAGTGCTAGTTTAAGGAACGTGCCATTTGCCTGTTCCAATTTAAACTTTTCTAAAAGTTGCTCGATGTGGTTGTTTTTTTTTTGTTGACCAAATACGAAAACGCCATTAATGTATTTTTGGGCAGACTTCATTGAGTGTCTACTGCCATTGACCAGGGCAGGCATCGTATTTTGCGTCATGTTGACCAATGGTAGTGGGAACGCATTACCCATCTATTGAAAAAGTGTAGTCAACTTGATTCCATATTAAATTGGTACACACCAGTGCAATGCAATTCAAGCATTTCCGCCTGTCACAATTTTCTAGGAACTTCAACAGCAGACCCATCTGGCATCTTCCGCCATCGAAAGTGGAGGACAAAGCAGCGAACTGCTTAGGCGGCAAATCATGACGATGCAAACCCAAATGGAAATGCTGAAAGATAGACACAAGTTGGTTTCTATTTGAATTAAATGCGTGTTTACCATTCTTTTCTTTTTGTAACAAGTGCTAATTTCATCCCTTGAAATAGAGCCGAAGTGAGCGAACTTCACCAGATTCTGCAAGCGTCCAATTGTCCTGTGCCTTTAGGAAAATCCGTGGGGAAGGGAATTTTCAGGGATCGACCTGCCTTACAATCACTAGAAATAGAGGTTTGTTAATTAGCCTGGATCTTTTTTTTTTTGTTTCGCAGTGTCTCAGTGAAACCCAGGAACGAAATGCTGCACCTTTTATTTTTCAGTACTTAAAGAATATATTATTTGAATACATGATGGGACGAGAAACTTTGGTAGGTTATCTTTCTCTTTATTTTCTCTATATTTTTCCACATGGACCCAGATTTGATAAATCTGGGTCCATATCCTCAAAAGTATTTTTAGAAGCTACTCCCAGAAATGAGCAAAGCATTCTCTATTATGTTCCGTCACTGGAACATTTTGTCTTAAATGTTTGAAAAAGTTGAAGTCAAATAACGCAAATTCACAAAGTGACTGGAGAAACTTGTTCCTTGTTATTTCTCTTTCTTTTCGGGTTTGGTTATTTCCCGTTTCTCATTTAAAAAATTGTCTTTTTAGACCCTCGCTAAAGTCATTGCTACTGTCGTTCAGTTTTCGGATGAACAGCTTAACAAGATCCTGGAAAAGGAGGAGTCCCGAGGTGGCGGGGTCAGTGGACAGGTAATTCTCCCTCTGTTTGGCCATGCCAAGCTTTCATTTAACCCAACAAGCACGTTTGACGTCACCTAGCACGACTTTTCTTTGCACAGCAATCGTTTAAGCACACTCGATTGAAATAACAGATCGCCATGCCCTCCGATTCATTTTTTCTTTTCGTTTTTCCGTTGTAGATCTAGTCCTTGCTGTGAAAATCCAAATCCCTCTGCTTTCCTGGCTAACATTGTTCAATGTGCTTGTTGTAACTTTTTTGTTTCTATATCCTGCATCTGTCATTTTTAACAAATTTCACGAACAAGAATAGGCCAGTGCTCGTGAAATCCACGGGAAGAATGTCAGACCAAATTTAGAGGGAAAATTATTTTTATTTCGAATGTAAACGTTTATTTTTTGTAAAACTACCATATCTACATCACGAGATTATCATTCAGATTATTTTCACGTTATCTTTATTTTTACTTAAAAATTTCTATTGCTTTTCAGCTTGGTCAGATATGGAAGTGAAGCCACACGTCCAGATCGGTAGTCAACTAACCGAGCGATAAAAGAGCTATCCTATTCATTAATATTGCTAAAGATATATATTCCAGTCCCATTTTTACACGTTCAAAGACATATTTTTTAAAGTTTAAATTGTGTTTTATGGTTGAAGTCGTACGTATCATGGAAAGTCATTTTAATCGCCCACGTTCCTTTCGTGATGCGTGAAATCTCGCGTAGGTCAGCAGTGTGACACGAACAAATGCGTCCTACAAAAAATTGGTGCTAAATTAGACAGTGGTATTGTAAAATTTGTGTGCACATGCGTGCTGGATTTCCACATAGAACTCTACATTGAATCTAAATTCGAAATGCCACACAGCTTCCACCCGCAAACCGCTAATGCAGGCACAGCAAATTGAAACATGAAATCGAGAAATAAATTTATTAATAATGATTTTCAGGTGTTTTTTCTTTATAACTTCAAAATTAAGTTTTCCCACCAAAGTGCTTTACTTAGTCAAACTGACTTGATTGTTTAGACTTATTTCTTGAAGAAATATGTGGGAAATCTCCCCCCTAGATAAAGTTGATTTTCCAAATATGCATAACTTAGTTTGATTACAAAACAGTCAAATTATTTAAAAACTAAGTAAAAATAATTTATTTCCATAAATACATAAAACGTTCAGATATGTACAGCTTCTCCTATGGTTACATCACAGCACAGAACCTACTGGTTCTCTGGCTGATGAAATTTGGATCTAGATTAGCTGCCCTACGTGACAGTGCTTTCAGATAAATGCTCCGATTGAAAAGTCCAGCTGCCAATGGAATATTGTCTCGACCTGGTCGCAGCTGACACTGGAACAGGGCATATACAGGCTTGTGATCGGACATCCGGACGGTGGGTACGGAGTCGTACTGCAGGCAGGACACGACGGTTTTTTTCTTGGTGCGGCAAAGAATTCGATCCTATGGATTGATTAGTTGTTGGTAAATATCAGAGGGGGACAAGTTTTCTTGTATGCGACTGATGGAAATTGTTTCTTACAGTATAAGCTGGAGTTCTTTGCTTTTCGGAAGTGTCAAAGGCGTTCGTTCCAACATCATACTTGAAGGTGGGTGCAAAGTTGATCTCGCTTTCTTGGAAGTTTGCAAAGGCCTTGCCTGAATAACAAGAAAAATGTTTAAGACTTCTGTACTGAATCCACCAAGCTTTGATCTCGCAAATTTACCACTCGCCATTTCTCATTGCAACAGTCAATTGATCGGCCTGCAAAAGTGTGCCTAAATCGGGCATTGCACTCTGCAACGTCATGATGACATCTTCGCGTGGCCGCGTGATTCGGAAGTTGAGATCGCCAAACCAAAATGCGCAGTCAAAGTGTGAAGTCACGTCTGTAAGGCAAGAAAACGTCAAATTTTTATTACCTATTAAATAAGTCTTTCTGAGTTATTTGAGGAAATTTGCCAGTATCTTTTAATACCAGAGTGATGCTTCTTGTTTGGAAATTCCAAGCCCTCCCGGATCTTCTCGTAGTCGGATATCCGCTCTTTCAGATTACCTTCATGAGCTAGTAAAAGGAAAGACTGCTAGTCGCGAGTCATTCTTTTGGGGAAATTTTATCGTTAAAAAAAACAAATCTGGGTTTAGTACTAGCCTGCTAGATGACTGTTGACGAACAGAAAAGTGGTGCCAAAAATTTGCACCGACACAGCGACTGCTCCTTTGGTTTTAATGACTGTCCCTTGTCGGGTGGCGATTGTGGCTTCCTCGCATTCTATTCAAATTCAAAGACTTCATTATTTTGGTCAAGGGGAGATATACGACTGGGATCCCAAACTCAACTGACCAGAACAAAACCAGATCAGTTCCCTTCGTACGAAAATGCCCAAGTGCAGGGTTCCAAGCGCAACGGAGTGTAGCAAAACGTGGGTTAGTCCAATCACTTCCTGCATCGTCACTTCCCATTCCTCCCTATACAATTTAAAAAATATATTCTCAACAAATCAAGCCAAAATACAGCTTGAATTGTAGGCCTACATAATTTGAGTATTCTACAAACATAAAACTTGGGATTACTTGCAAACTTAAGATACTAAAACGATAGATAATTTACTTCGACAGCGTGTTCTCTTGAGTGCCGATAGCATAGCAATCTGGCAGTTGCTGGAGGGAAGGCGGCAGCAAGAAGTCCTCAATTTGGGTATTCACCTCTTTGATTTCGTTTATGTTCCATGTGCCAACGAAAAGGCTCAGTGTTCGGTTCGGCAGGGTGAGGTCCAGCTGCCCCGCACCCAATAGGGAGCCCCAGCCATGGGAAGAACCCACTAAAAAACTCCTGAAATACGCAAAAATTATCTCCCAATGAGCGTGAATAGATAAATTCTTGAAAAACTAAACAGAATATTTTTTGAATTTGATGAGCAAGAATGCACGTTATTCGTGCAACCAGAATAAACTGGAACAATGTTTTACTTCATAAGTTTTTCGAATCTTTCTATGGGATTGAACCTCTCAAAGACCTACGTTTTAATGCATTCAATTCAATTCTATACCCTGCAGTCAGTACATAGTACCATGTGGCAGTGGGGATCATTATTATACAATTTGATTGACCCCATATTATTTCCCAATTTAATTAATTTTCCCGTATTTGGGATTGGGTGGGATGGGATTAGGATAGGAAGACGGTCATGGCCGAATTAATATAGGAACTATCTCAGCATTCGCCTGGAGGTGGGAAACCATGAAAAACCACAATCGAGGATAGCCGATCCAGGAATCGAACTTGAGTCTATATATTGAATGCAAGACGAGGATGCTAACCTCTAAGCCACCTTGCTCGGTAAGATGGTAGATCCCTCGCTATCAAATTTCTCATTAACATAATTCTAACAACCTGTTTCTTGCCTCCGTAGCAGAAATGTTCATTAATTTCTTGAGATTTTCAAGGCGGGCCACAGGAGCACAAGTTGCCGTGGTCCAAGATGAGGAGGAGGATGCTGATGAGGAGGGCGATGGAGATTGTCTGCCATTTTGCTCAATCACCTCAGCAATCTCTTCTGTCGTTTCGATCGCGTTGTCCTCCTCCGAAACACTCGCTGATGAGGTTTTTTGGGTCAGCTCATCGCTGTCTTGCATGGAAACCATCTTTTTGTCAGAAGCAGATGGGCAAGGAACGCACCCTTTCCTCGTGGAATACTAGGTGCACTCCATTGACGTTTTACCAAAAATACCGCAGCGCCGCCCTGTGTGTGAAATGAACACTAAGATGAAGGGCGCGAGAAAAGCCGAGATCCTTTTAGCCGAAAACTCAGAGGCCGCGGCCTTGAAAGAATACCGGTCAAGGTCACCGCAGCAGTCGTGGGAGTGGGGGAATCCCTTTCCCACGCTCCTGCAGGTAACAGTTAAAGGGAAGCTTCCAGAAAACTTAGGAAACTTGAAAATTTCTATCTAGTGTTCCAGTCGGTGGATTTTGGAAATTTCAACGTGTAAATGTTTAGGTCGAATACGCGGATCTAAATAAAAATACTAGGAGAGTTGCTCAAGGTGCGTAAACTTTTTAATAATTGAAACATAAGGAAAAAAGCCGCTACAATGCGCATTCAAAATTGCATGTCACTTTCGAACTGTGTTTTATATTTAATTTTAAGAGGGAAGTTTTGTTATACACGCGAACCCCAGTGTACGATACAATTCGCACTTACATTCACTCCCTTTGATGATCCCTGATCAAGCAGCTTATGAACAAAGATAATTGCATTTACGAATATTTAACCTTATTATATATTACTTTGTATAAAGCACTTGTCCTCAACTGACAATGCGTTAGGATGAGCGTAGAAATCGGGTGTCGTTTTCAGGGTTTAAATCTTGAGATAGTACGGTAAAAACAACAACAACGTGGTAGAGAGTCATGTTTTCATTACAGTCTGTATTAATTGTATCTGGTTCACTATTTTATTATGTTGCGAATAACAATCTTTGGTGAATAATGATAAAAAAAAATGCAAAACTTCATGGAAGGATGAAAAACGATTCCAGCCAACTACCAATGATCAAATAGTTTCACGAAGTACGAGATTATTCTTGTGTTATGTATAGTTTGCCATAGTACAGTAAAACCTGGAAAAGAGACCACCTTTGAATGGTGACCACCAGTGGCGTAACTAGAAACATTTTCTGGGGGGGGCCGACCCGGGCCATGGCTACCAAACCCTACTAACTTCAAATATTTTTACATTGATTAATATTTTTACATATCCGAGTAATCTTTATAATTTTTACTTCGTACCGAAAAATTTTCGTAATTAAAAAACCAGATGGAGTTCTACCGGCTTGGAAATTTAGTTTCCCCATAATATACGTATAAGTTATCGCAAAACCTAGAAATTTTGGAAGTTTTACATACAGTAAAACCTGTTAAGAGTGACCACCAAAAAAGCTATGTTAGACACTGTACGTGGAATATTTTGCACAATTGACCATTTAACACGTAACATCATGGCTAGACAATGTTGCTAGGAAATTGCAGATTTTAGGCATTTTGAAAATGGCATGAAAATTCACGTTAGTGTGTGAAATGGCAAAGGGGTGATTAGACCTTTGAAATTAGGTTAAAAGTAAAATCTTCAAAGCCTTCCGAAACGACAAAATTCACAAAGTGTATATTGCTTGAAACCCCAACTCCACCTAAAGGTAGAGGGGGCCCCCTTCAGATGGCCACAGCTTAGGGCCTCAAAATGCCTAAATCCGGTCCTGTCTAAGACTGCGCCTCAGTAATTAGGGACATCTGGGGCTGGAGAGCTCCCACGATGTAGCCTTAGGACAGAGTGCCACATTCGTTGGATTTGCTATGCATCATAAAGTGCGAAAGAGATATTAATTTCATGATTTCTGTAAAGCATGCCTCTCTTTTAGAAAATCCAAAGATGGAGAAGATGCGAATTATAGATAAACCATGAAAAACTGGCTAGTTATTCTCCAAAATTTATAAAAATTCTTTTTCTGGAAATTTTAACATTAAAGCGACGTTAAAATCTTCAATATTTTTAAAAACCATTAAAATTATTATAAAGAAAAATTAATTTTACTATTTCTGGAAAGCAGGTCTTGCTCTCTTTCTTAGAAGATCCAAAGATGAAAATGCATGACGTCACGCATTTTCATTTTAAATGACGTCATTTTTTTTTTAAATTAACAAATTTTAGGTTAGGATTTGTCCAAATTTGCCATATTTACAGATCGAGTCCAAATTTGCAATATTTTCCACGCTTTCAGAGTCCAAATTTGCGAAATTTTCGATGTT
>JAQGBX010003225.1:0-17898 GCA_034698745.1 Megaphyllum sjaelandicum
CATGCCTCATAGGTAGCACGCTGGGTGGCGCTAGTGTTTTTCGGGTGCCGAGCGGCTGGAAACTGGCCCACTCTGTTTCCACCCTTTGGTGAGTCATGCGAATGCTACTCTCCTATCTGACATTTTCTCTTATGTAAGTGACTCTCTTAGTTAAGTCACAATTTAGGTGTCCGTGCAAACATAGCTTTACATTTGGATGTTTGTTCCAAAATTTGGTATGAAATGAATGATATTGATCAGGACCTTGTAGAAGGTTCCTGAAAAAGAACCTTTTTCGGGGTTCTTCGAAGTACCTATAAAAAGGTTTCCTGGTGTAGCGAGGGAAAGAACTTTAAAAGGTTCTATTTGGTATGCCTTTTATAGAGTGTATTGAACGAAAACTAAAAATGATTTTGTAAACATTAAGAAGAATAAGTGCAAGGTGTCGACTGTCAGATGCACGCGATGCACACAAAATGAATGAATCTGCGACACTGCCTGTTTACAGATGACAATGAATGCGTGACACGCCTAACAAATGTATATCTCGGCACAATCGTACGGATTTAAGTCGTAACAATCAATTCTGCTTTTTATTACGTAGCTTTCGGTCAGATAAAAATGTCTCCTGCCGATGACGAGTTGGCTGGGGATTTCTAAGAAGTAAAAGGGAAGAAGGGTCCACTTTCATTAAGTGCTGTCATGGACGTGCTTTCATTCTGAGAAATTCTACGAAATGCCATGGAAACCAGGCTCAGGATTTCCGGCCGTGAGATTCGAATCCAGGATCTAAATGCCCCTCACTATATGTACAGCAAAAGAATCGAAGATCAGAAACACCTTCTATACAAAAGCTGTCAATGTTATCTAATTCATGGAAATAGAATAACGTTTTCAGAGTGCGTGTTTCTTATCGTTGTTTAACCTAACCTTTAGCTTCGTGTCGCCAGAACTGAATAATATAATAATAATAATAAAGTTTATTCGATATTGAAAAGGAATGGACAGGTTTACAGAGAACACTTACATCCAACCTAGGATTAAAAAGACAGATTCACATAGTCCTTAAGTACAAGCTTAGAAATTTTCCTGTCGTATTTTTGATACTTTGTCCATTTCTCCCGCTATACAACATGACAGTCTCTTTCAAAATGGGCGAAAACACTAACGTGCAATATGCATAGATACAATTATTGTTATATAAATATTAAAAAATATCATATAAAAAACTTGTATATTATAGAAACATTTATTTTACTTTAAATGTACAAAGTTGTCGACGTATGTACTCGCATTCACTTTTTTTCTTAAAAGAAAAATGAATGTACAACTGTTTTCTCTTAGAATTTAAAGGTTTTCTAAGTTTTTTTTATTTTCTCGCTCATTCGTCCTTCCCTTTGCCAAATTTCCATCGGTACATGTACATAAGTCACATCTCCGCAAGACAGTGAATCGTTCTAACTTTTTTTTAATGAACTCATTAAAATTTCTAAAATGCATAATGACGTAAAATTCTGCTGAGCAAAAAGAAAACATTTGGGAGAGCGCCATAGTCGTATATAGGCCTACGCGTAAGAAGAGTCGTATATTCACGCAGCTCCAAAGCCAGATCTAAAAGTTTAAGCTTCTGCAACCCATTTTTAATTGGCAATTATTTTTTCATATATTCTCTTCTATCTGCAAATCCGATTCGAAGGTTTTATAGTAAATACGAGTGGGCGGACAGACGATCAAAGGGAAAGGGGAAGCCTTTCCTTCCTTCGGCAAACGTAAAGTTGAATATTGGACTCGCAAGATGGCCGCCACGCGTTAAATTTTTTTCGAGTTTTTCAATCTCCGGCTTTACATAAAGCGCATTATGGGTCGATGCGAGCTAGCCAGTGTGTCCCATCTGCCCTTGGCTGCCTTACTTTATAAGAAGATAGCTCAAATTGAAATGATTCCCTAATGCCAGACCGACCTTTCGTTCGCCGAGATTTGTTTTCGAATCGAACATGAAAGGATTCGGGAGAATATAAATCTCTCTCGATTTATATTCCTTATATTCCTCCCGAATCCTTTCATATTTGATTGGCTCGGGTGTTTTCCTTTTCTTTTTTTTTCTTTGCGGGTTAAATCGACAATTTATGTATTTATGGGCTTGAAAGACACAAATTTGTCGGTGCCGCGTTGCCACTGGTTTCCGTTTTGGTTAGTATTTCACGAGCGTGAGCATCATCTGGATCATGAAAAATGAAAGTCTAATACGGATATTTGGTATAAGCCTTCGCCAGACGTGACCTGGATGTGCAAAAAAAGGGGTAAAAAGGCGCTTCTGCTCGATTTGCCTTCAACGTACTAATGCGACGATGGTGAATCATTGACACGTGGATGGAGATTCTTGATTAAAATGTGATGGAAAAATGTATCGCCGCTAAACGACGTGGCTGGAATTAATGAACTCTTTTTTTCGGGGCTTCAATGGCAACAGTAAATTGCGGAATTATATTTTCCTCAGATCCATGATGCACGTACCACCGCACCACATTGCTTACGTTAAACGTGTTTACAATAATACACATTGGGAAATCAATAATACTGATAAATATGGTTTGAACATCTGAAACCCCTCGGTGGCATTTACTATACAGCCACCGTGGTCGAAAAACCAACAATGTCGTTTCGTTTGGAGAAAAAATAATAAAAAAATGCGTTAGTTTAGATGGTACAATTAACGAGCATCGACAACTTTGCAACTTTTGGCAGGCGTGAAGTCACGTGTTAAAAAGGAATTCATCGGTTAATTGGCAGTCGCGTTATTTCACGACTTTTAAACGTGCGATTTTGTCCGAGTACCTCTAATATATACATGGTATTTGGAAACATGTCCACTGAAGAGGACTTTTTTCACTATACGACGGAGTAGTGTCGCATTGGCATCTAAATGGGCAACCAAAGTAATCTTTGATTACACAATTTGAAAAGATGCACGTTCAGTTTTTTGTTGTTTTTTTTGTTTCGTTTTGTTAATTCAACCTCGGAGAAAAAAAGGGCTATTAAAATTTTGCACAAAACATAAATGAGAAACACGCACTTTCAAAGCGAACGTTGTACGTGGGCGGAACTATAAAGATGTTGAGTGAAACGCCTTTTGCTAGCGAGTTTTGTTGCTTCCTGGAAACCAGATATTCTGCAAAATATGCGGAAATGTCAGCCAAACGTACCGGTAGCATTTTTGCGTTCAAACTATAGTGACGAATTTTAATTTTAAAAAAGCAGTTCAAATGTCTGGAACCTATAGAAGCAGCAAGTTTTTTAAGATGATTTTATGCGAGCGCGAGGCACGCGCGGTTTTTGCTTCTGTTTTTATAAAGCTGTCAATTTTTTACGTATATTTTTTCGGCGAACCCAACGTAGGAATTATTAATGGCTCTGCATTGGGTCAACGGTGCGTAACGCGCTTCGACTTCCTAGACTTGTTTATGTAAACGCTTTCTGGGTTCGGAGTGTTTGTGCTCCATTTAGCCCAACTCCTTTTTGCCACGGGGCAGGGAGCCATGTTCCCCGTCTCCAGTTTTTAATGTTCTTCGCATGATTCGTTGATGGAAACCCTGGCTCCCATCATCCCGGATGTCACGCTTTTATAACAGGTGCAGCTATTACGGCAAAGCCGTTAATCCGTCCCCCGGATTAGTACGGAGTGAGTCCGCCGATAAATCCTCTCCACGACTCGGACTCGATGAAAACTCGCGAGATTTATACGACGGCGGATGGCGTCGAAAGATTGATTTTGTAGTATTTTTCCGAAACGCGACTTAAAAATGCACTCCCTCTCTCTAGAATGTCTAGATCCTTGGCCGGGCTGAGCACGTATACTGAAGCATGAGCGGAGCGAAGAGTTTTAGCACTTTAGAGTTGTACGCTTTTGTCGTTGCTTAAAATGGTTTAACAAAAATGGATGTTGGCTAATTTCTAAGAATTGTTTTTAAAAAAAACATCACGAGAGCTTTATTTTAGATGAAGTCCGAAACGAAGCTAAACTTTGAAATACACGTACCGATTCGAAAATAGGAATGTGACTTTCCCGGATGCTCTCGTAGTTGCTCGTACAAATACTGAAATTCACCGAGTACACGCAGTATAGGCCTACACGTTCACTTTTATTTATGCTTTCAACGTCGCAAATTCGATTTAAATTTTTTTAATAAATACCAAATGTGTGTGGGGAATGACGGTGAGAAGACACGGTCGTCCGGAGATGCGATCAGCGCCACCGGACGGCGTTGACCAGCTAGCGACAGCGTCGAGGCTGATTTATAATTGCCGACAGATTAAAACCACCCGACGCTGACCAAAATGAATGGCCGCGAAAATTCATTTATTTGGTCGTTGGGTAGGCGCGAACGGGACGTCATTATCAATTTTCAATTAGCGGGCTATGGCGGTGCAGTGTAGTGCAGAGCGTGCAGTGCGGGGCGACCGAAATCGATAGCTCCTAAACGTCTCCGTTGACAGTTGTAAACAGTTTGTTGACAATTCCGGCCAGCGAGCACTTGAAACGCGTTACACGAAATCAGAAATTAACGATCAGCCGCGTGCCATCAAAATATGCCATTTAATCACACTTTCGTCGAGGCTGGAGCTAGGAAGAAGCGGGGATGGGAAAAATGCGTCACTTTGATCGGCATGCCGCTGTGGGAATTCATTTGTAAAACCTGGGCTAAAAACCATGGGAATATAGGAGAAATGCAGAAATCTAACGAATCGCGTTCGGATGCTTTCGTTTATTTTTTTTTTGCCATTCTTCGAGCGGTAGCGATAACTTACGAATCTCTGGACGCTTTTCCACTACCGATGAGCTATTAAATATTTTTGATAGCGTAAGAGGGTCCAGCAATCTATCTCGTCCTTTTAAAACTCGATTCGAAGTTCATCCGCAGAATTAAAACGAGTTTTTATTCGTTCTTGACGTTAGGGTATTTCTTCTAATCCAAACTTGGAAAAATATGTCGGAATCTTTTATGCGCAAAAATGTACTGTGCGTGGCGACTTTAAAAGCGCTACGTGTAGGTACGGGAGCATTTTTTGATCGTAACAATAAGCGGAGTGATGTACAGGCGTCACGTAACATCTAGCCTGTAAGAACATCGGTAGAAGATGAATGCTTCGTTTTATGACGAGGCAGGCTGTATGGGGCGCTGTTTATCTTATCTATAGGTACGATCTGCCACTCGATGCCCAGTTTGAAATTCATGGCAAATGTCAAATTTGTGTCACTGCGGAGGCCTGCATGATTCGCTCGAGGCGCGCATGAACGCGCTAGACGTTCTTTTGCGTTAGGGGCCATTCGAAAAGGACGTCCTCGTGTGGGGGGGGGGGTCGGTTGTGTGGACAGGGAGAGGGAGGGGGGTATGGCCATCTCGGACGTCCACTTGAAAAAAAAAATGCCAAATAAAATTAGTCCCCAAAGTAAAAGGGAAATTTAGCGCAATATCGCATATGTGGTATTTAAATTGAAAAGTTTGTATACGTGTAAACGGGGTACCTCGAGTCCTGGAAAACCTGGGAAAGTCAGAGAACTTAAAAACTCGATTTGGGTCCATTTGCAAAATTTTCATTTTTCTCGAGCATAAATTTTGAACGTTTTCCGAGGTCAACTTACAAATTTTTTCATGTTTTCTCGAGGACGTATTTGCAAAAAAGTACAAGTTTTCCCGAGGACAAATTTGCAGTATTTTCCGCTTTTTCCCCAAGTAAAAATCTTCAACATTTTCGATTAAAGATTTGTAAAATTTTCAACAGTTTTCCAGAAGAAATTGGCAAAATTCTCAGCCTTTTTAGAGTACACGATTCACGTTTTCCGAATACAAATTTGCAAAACTTTCAAAATTTCTCGAATACGATTTTTTAAAGTTTCGGACGTCCGAATGTCAATGGGTGGGTGGGGGATCGTGAGTAGAGGGGTGGGGGGCAAATTTTGAGGACGTCCTTTTTTAATGGCCCCATTACGCGCACCTAGACGGAAAGTGCCGCACAAAATAGTGGTTATATAGGATCGGAATAGCTAGTATACGAAATATACGGTAAGTAGGTGCGGACTGTTAAGAGAGCACGTGCTCACTATTTTGTCGGTAAATCGGCTGCACCACAAAATTGACATTTGCCTAAATTCATTTCTGCATTTCTCACGCACTCCTATATAAAGCACGGATTTTCCGAATCGCTTCGCTTAGAAGTATATATCGAACGTTAAAATTTCCTCTTTTATACTCTTGTTCCGGTAAGAACAATCGGTGCAAGAGCCCGTCTTAAAAGTGGGAAGTATAAGCTATAGTTGTCGATGTGCCGCAATTACCGTCTAGGAGAAAAATGGAGTTTTCTTTCGACACGGTGGTTTCTATTGCAGCGCTCTCGCGTTATTCACTTTCTTCTTTTTCGCTCATTTCGCGCGTTCGTTCTGCAGCAAATTAGGTTATCTCGCCGCATTCTAAACATGGCGTCCTTGGCGAGTTGACTCAGGCGGTGTACGTTGCCTTTTTTTTTTTTCATTATATCGCATCCATATTTCAGTCGCGCTTGTTTTCCATTCCTCCAACCGTCATCTTATTCGCTTCACTCTTTCCAATCAGGTGGGTAAGTGCTGGCAAATGACTTCCTCAGTGACTCGGTGGTGGAAGAGAGGCAGGGTAGGTGGGGAGGAGGGGGGGTACCTTTGACAAGTTGCCCCCCACCTTTTCTTCCCTATCTCTCCCTTTCGAGCTTTTATTTATGTTAGCGTTTCTCCGATCGATATTAAAGCGCACGGCTCGCTATTTGCAACGCTTCCCCGCTTCGTCGCCTCCCCCCGGAAGGCGCTCCGTTTCTCGCCCAGAAAATAGGCCTACTTCTTGTCGCGGATGCGTTCCGAAGATTAGCCCGCTCTATCGTTCGTCTGTTTTAACGATTTTTTCGGAGGGTGTATACGCTCGGGGAAGAGAAAAAATGTTCGGATTAAGAAATAGATTTCTTGATTTGCGAGGCTCTTTTGCATATCTCCGGTTCATCGTCGTATCGTTCCGCGATGCCGCCACGAATTTACGTTGCTTTTATCGATGGCTGCGGAATACGGACGAGTACACGTGCAGTTTTTTGAATCCATGGCGTCGATGCGTGCCTCGCAATTCACGGCATCCACTATTTGTCGAGCTCGAATTTCGCATTCTGATTTAATCTGAGCAGTCGTATAAAAATGCGTTTTGTTTTTTTCTTTTACTGCACTCGCTTTTGATCTTCGACGTACCTTTAGTTAGCGTATCACGAAAGTTATTAAAGGGGTGCAACAAAAATTCCGTTCGCGGCCGTGTCTATGGTGCCGCCATCTACCGGAGTGTAAGTGGCAACGTATCTATACCATGCACTACGTGCGACTGATCCGTTTATAGCTCATTATAGCTCGCGCTGTAGCGGAAGGCCTTCTTGAAAGTCGGGTCTGCCATCTTGGAGCTAATGTAAATAAATGAAATATGGGAAAATGTGCTTGTATTTCGCTTTTCGGTTTGCATTACTCCGAACAATGAGAAAATGCTTTAGATATCGTGTCGACCATGTTTGAGTTAAACTGCGTGGCTTCGGAGTTGTACATCAACATGGCGATCGAGTGATACGCGTCTCGGGAAAGTCATCGATAATAGCATCGTATATATGCAATAATGGATGAGCTATAATTGTGGTCGAGCTACCAATTTTCTGCCATCAGAAAAGAAATAAGGGGACCGAAGACACAATTCGAAACCTAAACTCGCTTATCGAATTAAACGAATGAAAACCACGAAGGGTCTTGTATAACTATTGACGGACTTAACTGATATCCCTCGAGTCGTTAAACCATTTTCTATTATGGAGCCAAACATAAAACGATACCTTAGTCTTTTAATACAGTAGGTACAATCTATCCCAAATTTTAGAATTAAAACGCCCAATTGCAAAGGGCGTTTGTAATTTGGAAATACCGCATATTTTCATATAGATAACTATAAACGCTATAGCTGTGGTGGTTTTGTCGTCGTAGAAAGCCATATAATCAGTTCAATTTATAAATCCACCTAGAGTTGTTTCAAGCATACATACAGTATGGTTTTTTTTTCCTCCCTCGTTTTTCGACTATAGAAGAAGCGCTCAAACGGAAAATTCAAGCAAACTCTCTTTATTGAGCTTGTTGAAATTCAGGTTCACTGAAGTCTTATTTCGTAAATCCATGAACTTTTTTTTCCTCTTGGCTGCTTGATTCCGTGGAAACAGCAATATCTTAACGGAGACGGATGTAAAATTCCAGTCATGTGAAAGTCGGTACATAACTTAAAGCAGATTTAACATTTGCGTGCGCTTTTATAGTTTTCTGACAAATGCAGCATATCCGTTCCTATAGGATTCCAGACTCTATATTTATGCAAAGGTTATGGGTTAATTTACCGTACATCTAAACTTAAACAAAGCACGTCATCGTTCATTTTTTTCATAATTTGTTCTAAGGTTCTGATTTAACTTAAATGGCGGCGAGCTTTGCACATTATACAAGTTTTTAATTTTAAAAAAAATTGGAGAGGAATACAAAAAATGCAAAAACGGATTCAAAACATAAATGAAAAGTGTACTTTGTATATTGAAAGAAGTTTTATTCATATTTAGTTTAACATATTCCGTATAGTTATACATTTCAATCCCATAGACGAACCTTACCAAAAAATGTTTAAGAGCAATTTCCGGGCAAAACCAAACTTTCAAAGAAAAAAATTCAGAATGGGAGTTACTCCAATTCATTTCGTTTGTTTGATTTAAGAATTGACGCAGTAGCTATATGAGCCGTATAAAGTTTACAAAGCGTAGATATATGAACGCATTGTTATTGTTAAGCTTTGTATTGTAATTCAACGTTAAACAGTATATAGCTAATTCCCTCGAGGGAATGCTCATGAAAATATTCGAGATTTTCAATTTTGTGGAAAAGATTTGAGGAAACTAAACCTGGAATCTTTTTGTCATGAAACCATTGTCGAATGATGCGCTCGTATAAAGAACCTTCCATAAGATATAATGAAAGCGAGCATGCAATAACATAGGAAAAGATTTCATTCGATTCTTAGAATTTATAAATGTTTTTACCCTTATCTTTATAAACATCAAAACTATAATGTATTTGGAAATAAAATTCAACCCGAGGCTACGCCGTTATTTATTCATTGTTTCTCCTTTGGTTATATGAATCGTTCTATATAGCTCATAAAAATTCGTAAAATCTGATTATTTGATGAAACAAAATTACTTCTGAAAAAATGACGTAGTTTCCCTTTAGATGCGTTGTTTTCAACCGCTTTTTGCGATCCCTAACTATAGGATGAATCATTAAAATAAAACGGGAATGAGCATCCTGGTTCGTTTTATGAGAAATCGAAAAATAAGGAAAAGGAAATTGAATATGCGCTGCCCCAATTTCAACGCCTGATTCCGTATGTATATAACGACAGGATAGTGATCTACCGTAAGTCGAAATGTTATTTTGCGGAGACGTACACGTTGCCAGGCGAGGAACGGTACATAAATTAGGAAATCAAGGTGGTGTCTGAAAATGTTGCACACCTTGGCAACCAAGTATAATTAAATAAAAGCACGTGTATGCATGATTATGCGCGGCTAAAAGTGCAAGTTTCTCCTCACTGAGCTCGGGACGGAATGTTATTAACAAATGCGGCGTATTTTTTTCCGTTAAGATTTTGTACGAGAATGTGGCGAGTTGTAATTCCCACAACAATAATAATAATATACAGCTTCTTTTCTCTCACCCCCTTTTTCTCTTTCGCTCATTTTGCACTATTTGAAATCGCGGGATTTGCGAAAATGGCACGCGAGATATATAGGGAGAAAGCCATTCCGGAATGCAGTTTGTGATGGGTCGTTTCACCCGAACTAGCCTACATATATTAGTTTGACATTTCCATAAATTCAAGCCCGCATTTTCGCCAACTATTATTCAGTCGGAGCGGGCGACATATTGGGCTGATAATGCCAAGCAATAAAGTGGCGCTGCAGAAATAACGCGATTAAAGGGGGAAAAGCTCGCCTATAACGGTATACCCTTATAGTATATGCATTTAATTGAAACGCATTTTTGCTAACGATTTTCTTGTTTTCTTTTTGCAGACGGATGCACTCGTACTGGAAGCGTCGAATATTCATAATTGTGTTTCCAAGGGGAAAACTGCGGTAAGTGCATTCAATTGCCATCCCCCTTTACGTTTATGCTTAAAAAGTTTGACAGGAACCGTTATATGTAACGAGATTGGCACGAGTGGGAACCGTGGCTTAAGGTTACATCGAGAATTCATTTCGTTGGGAAAAGCTCGCCTTACCGAAAAATGGATTTCGTATATAGTGATATTATTTTTCACTTTGAGTGTGGTACGAGTCGAATTCTCGCCAATATTCGTACCAATTTATGTAAAGAGTACGATTTTTCGGGCTCTGCGACTCTGAAAATGTGCTTGAATCGCTGAAAAATGTTACGACGATGCACGTGTAACGTAATGCCAGTGTAAATTATTTTCTAAAATACCACTAATTTCACCAAAATGCGAAGATACATCTACGTGTGGTGTGGATCGCACGAATAGCAGTAGGCCTACATGTACTTTAAAGTGTAAGGTGCGTTGCAACTGCAACCTCTTTCGTTGAAATTTCTTTTTTAATTTGATGCATTTAATATCGCTTAGTCTAAATTTGACATTTGGGTACAGTACTCTTAACAGAAGCTTAAGCTATGTTCGCACGGACGCCTAAATTGTAACTAGGAGAAAAAGTCAGTTAGGAGAGTAGCATTTGCATGACTCACTTAACTTTGGAAATGCTAAGGCGCCGTATGATTTACGAATGACGTAGTCTGCTTAATAATTCCGCAATGGGCGACCATGGATAAAACACAATACATGTATCATGACAATTACTGGACTGCTTAGTCTGACATCACCGTCACTAATGAGTCTCTTAACTGTTAGATTACTCTTTTAACTTTTCTCTCCTAGTTACCGGGTAAGTGTGTTTTTGTTAGGAGAGCTGTGTTCGCGTGTACACTTACATGTATGTGATTCTCTCACACTTTTTTCCTATTTAGGTGACACTTAGGTGTCCGTGCGAACATAGCTTTATACGAATGGTACCTTTGGTAATCGTCAAATCGCCCGTGCAAAATCGACGTTAGCTTTGGGTTAGCATTGTTTTCAACTCAATTAATGCATTCCTTCTACCCACGTGACTCCACGACTGCCAAAAGTGCCTTTCGTTAAGCATCTGCCCTAGTTGCCCCATTGCAAGTTTTTATGTAAATCCTGGCTCACACTCAACATTTTGTTCCGGCGTCAAATATAGGCTCTTATATAAACACTGTACATGTACATGTATATCCAATTCAAGCCCAATATTCAGTACTTTTCTGCAGTGTTATCTCGACTCGGAGCATTTTAAATCTTGTTCTTAAATCCCATTGAGAGAAGCAGTTGAATCGCGGTGGCAGTGTTTGAAAAGCTATATTGTCCCACGCCCTTGCCTAAAACTCATGAAAGCCTTTTGATACAGGCACCGTCAGGGTCCTAGCTGGCTGCCAATTTGCACTTTAAAGCCATATACTGCTGTTTCCTGATTAGAAAAGCGAACGAATGCATGCACGTTTGGCTGCCTCGTACCCTTTTGTACTTTCCGATTTGTTGGCGAGCTTGTAAATGACGGTTTTGTCACAATTTGATTAGAAGCGATTTGGTGACAACAACTTTAGAATTCAAGACGTCGCCGCGTACGAAGTAATGTCGCAGCCTGCAGAAAACTCTGCTTCTGATGAAATAAACCAGCTGGGATTATCGTAATGTGTAACTCAAGTATCTCGTAAGCTGCTTAGAATTCCATTATTCGATCCATCGTGCACCCCAACAACATTACTTTTTCTTTTGTATAAAAAAAAACTGTTTGCTCCGAAAACTATTGTTGTAAAAAAAGGCGATGTTTTGTCGAAATGGAGGAACGAGAAAGAGAGAGAGAGATAGCTCAACGTACATAATACCCGGTGATCTTTTATTTGATCTTGAAATGCACTGACTTCATTCTGGTAATGGTTTGCTTTCAGGCCAATATTTCTGCGTTTCTTCCGAGGCTTGCTGGGCAATTTTCAATATACGGTCTTTAATCTGCTTTTGCCGAAACCAGATGAGAGGAGAGCTTCGATGGGTTGGAAGTGCGCTATTTAGCCAACCGTGGATGCGGATTCATAAATGCTATTTCAGTTCCTTTTAGATGAAGCCATCTATAGTTGTATTATGAAAGATAAACGCGCGATATTCCACCGGGGTCGCCTTCATTTCCCTTTTTGAAAATTAAAAGCCATAAATTTAATGGGTATATATAGTGCTTTCGTTAAATAAAAAAAAAAAATAAGTAAAGACTCCGAACAAAATATATACTAAATAATGCAACGAGTATTGACTTAGAGTTAAAAGCAAAGATTGCGGTTTCTTCGAGAAATGTATATATCTTTAAGCCTTTGAGGATATATACATGTAGTTTTAAATTTTTCATCTCAAAAACGTGTCTGGTATACCATAATGTACACTATGTATAAAACTTTTAACCGCATTTATTAAGTGAATGGTGAATTAAAACATGCTTTAGTATTCTTTTTTTCTCCAACAAAAGCAAATGCCGAAGGTACATCAGCTCATTACAATGGGCAAAAGATTGGTCTTTCGTTTGCTATCATGGTTTAGAATGGTTTCTTGATGCGCAAATTACGCTCGGTGTTAGTGAACATGATGACGTCCATGAAAAACATTGAATCTCGTTGATTTTTCTTTTTTTTTGGAGCTATAAAACGGAAGCCTTCAGGGTGCGCAGCGAACATGCGCGATGAAACAATTTGTGTAGTTTAATTGGTAACGTGAAACGAGTCACGGGATATTTTTCAACTGATATAACAACTGAAAATTTAAGTCTCATTCTATATTTGGCACGATAAAAACTGCATTCCGACAATAGCTTAAGTCAGTGGCATCCTTGATCTAGAAATATCCCTGAACGGAATGCGCATATAGAGTTTTAAAAAAATGCGGTTTCTGAATTACGGGAATGAACTTGTCATAATGTTAACAAAACGCTGGCTGGTTTTTATACATTTTGAAAAGCGGTGTTCACACGTGACGCCTGTTCCTCATTGTTTTCAAAAGACATTATCGATGCACTTTTCATCCCCTCTGAAAGGATGTTGCATTTCTTTGATAAAAGCCATCCATTGCAGTCGTCATGCTCCGTAACTGCCAGGAAATGGCACCGAACCATTAAGGAAGAGCAACAGCGGGTATAATTGTGTCTTATTGAAGGGGGGGATTCCATCTTGCTTTCAGCTCCGCTTGCATAAAGTACAACTTTGTCAACACAGATTCGGCCCTCCATGGCCTATAAGTAATCTCCCATAAGCAAATGTCACGCATCTCGCTGAGGTTGACACGTTTCACTATATGGCTGGATGTCGTTCGGGGCCTATACGCACATTGGTGTTTTATGGGGACGTGCCTTTTGCTAAACTAAGCACATATATCCCATTTCCCGAGGAAAATTGTTAGCGTCATCAATACGACTCGCCGTGCCAATCTCCAGTAATGCTCCGCAATGGACTCCGGCTCCCTTTGTTTGTTTTCGGAGTGGTTAGGGTTCACTCGATGGGCTTTTTACAAAGATTCGCGAAATTTGATGTGTTTTTCCACCCCCTTCCAGTTCCCAAACCTTGTTAGGGAGAAAAAAAAAGCCGCGTAAACATACGAATAAAAATTGTTTTTGGAAAAGAGGCAATAAATTTGGAACTGCATAAAAAAGGAATACGCCGAACGCTTATCCGAAATTCGAGGATCTTGAAAGCCTGCTCTTAAATTCCGTTGTTTTCCCCTCTGCTAGCTCGGCTTTTTACTGTCAGAAATTAATGAAACTCCGCAGTCAAAATTAATTTGATGTCTTCTTTTGTAGAACTACGATTGCAAGAACCATATCAGAGTTATACAGCCCATGGGAGATGGCACTCGATTCTACGTTTGCGGCACCAACGCGCACAGCCCCAAAGATTGGACAATTTACGTAAGTACCACGAATTGATGCATATATTCAGCGTCTTTCTGTAGAAAGGGAACGCGGACATTGCCATTCTTACGCTGATGGCTTTTAAAACTTTTTTTTCCTCTCGTCTTTTAGGCAAATCTGACTCATACACCAAAGAACGAATCAGTTCCTGGAATCGAAGACGGAACTGCTAAATGTCCGTTTGATCCAGACGATAACTCGACGGCTGTATGGGTTGGTAAGTATTTTTATTTTCAATTTCCAAATGGAACCTATCGACCAGCGTTTGTTTTACAAAGAAGACTTAAAAAAAACAGCTTGAACAGTTTTATTTTACGGGCTTATTCAAATCTCTCGAATGTCTGTTTGAAAATAAAGCTAGTCAGAGCTTCTTACTGTAGAAGCCCAAAGCCAGTGCATACGAAGGGTTGAAGGACATATTCTTTCAATCGATTGATTACTGAATTTTATTGATACGAAGATGCTCTATTCTAACGGATAATGCACATTATGATGCTCATGCGTTGAGGAAATGTTAGTCATAATAAGTAACTTGACTTTTGTGAATTCAGGTAAAAAAAACCTACTGTATAACCAGAAAACTCGAAACAAAAACAACCTTTATGCATGTATGCGTACAAGATTTTGTCTAAATATGAAATCACGTTGGTAAAGTACACCCTGTTTGCAATTTTTGAGCGAAATAAAAGTGTAGTACAACGATAAGCTTAGTTTTAAAAAAATTACTTAAACATATTGACTTAAAAATTGTTGCGCGAGTGTCACTGCACATTAATGACGAACCTTGGGGCTTTGAGAAAATTTGTGAAGGCATTTTATTCCCAGGGAAAAATGCATTGACGTTAGTGAAATAAAACATAACATTCGCCCCGTATCCTTGTATAGATAACTGGCACGTGACGTCACGCAGCTTGTGGGCGTGGCTAATGTGGCTCGATTTACATTGTGGGCGTGTTGTGTGGGGTACATGAATCTGAGAATCGTGGCTCTCATCATTCTAAAAACTAAGAAAATGCCCCGTTAGATACTATCACTTGCCCCCGAATAGATTTTTAATCCGAAAGTAGATATTTTGCTGCTGTTTTGCCGCAACAAATCAAAAATTGTATGAATTTTCTCGTTTATTTCTAAATAAATAGTTAAATAAAGGAATAATGCAAAATGATATATGGAACGAATGCATCTGCACTTTATCTATAACGAAGGCAAATAAAATTTCACGATAAAATTATGAAGTACCCGAACATGTCTGATCTAGGTGGAGCCACCACGTGCCGTCTGCATGCGAAAGTTGCTTGGTGTTAAGCGTGATGGGGAATTATCTCATATTTTGCCAAATTGGCACCGATTCCATAGCTCGACTGGAAAATTAGTTTCCACGGAGGGAAGTAGCTTTTTCCGTCTTCCTAAGGCGAAGGAAAGTCACGTTAAGCAGATAACCGTGTCAAAGGAAACAAGTAGAGTTGTTGATTACTCTCGCATCTCACGAGGTTTCGTGGAAGTCGCCAAAGTATTGCCAGTTGCAATCTCTCTCCATCAAGCTATTAAGCAGTTCCCTCGGTAGTTACTTCTGTTTTTGTTTTTCCTGTGATTGGCTACTGTTTGTCAGAATGCCCTACTTCAAACTCTTGACGACCTTTATCAAACGCGCAAAACAATAAACTTTGCTAAAAAAAAGACGGTACGGAATGAAAAATTTAGCCAACGAGCGATAATCCCGAGCCACTTGTTCCTCATTTTTCATAATTGGCTTCCCGTGGCAATAGATGGTAATAATTGCGCACTTCTTTCGATGCTTGGTTCTGGCATATATTTAAGAGGGCTCGAAGGCTTTTAGGCGTTAGCCATCCAAATACTAATACCCTAATCGACCGGGTTCCCCAGACCTGGAAAACCTGGAAAAGTCAGGGAACTTGAAAATGACTTTTGAAAGTCAGGGAAGAAATTCCACATTTTCCGAGTACAAATTAGCAAAATTATCCACGTTTTCCGAGTAAAAATTAACAAAATTGTCCACGTTTTCCGAGTACAAATTGGCAAAATTGTCCACGTTTTCCGAGTACAAATTAGCAAAATTGTCCACGTTTTCCGAGTACAATTAAATTAGCAAAATTGTCCACCTTTTCCGAGTACAAATTAGCAAAATTATCCACGTTTTTCGAGTACAAATTTTCCACAATTTCCGAGGATAAAATTGCAAAATTTCCCTTTTTTTTCCGAGCGCAAATTTTCTACATTTTCCGAATACAAAATTTTCCCATTTTAAAAAAATTTATGCAATTTTTTAAAATTTAAAAAAAAATTAGTGTCAGTTTTGGAAAATGTCAATTTTTCACGTTGTCATTGGTCAGGGAAATTTTTATAAAACCTGAAAAAGTCAGGGTAGTTTAAAATAAAATTTCTGGGGGAACTTAACATTAATGAAAATGTCAGAATATTAAGCAACATGTTACTTGTGGTGAATCACGCTATAGCTAGTGCATGGTTTATGGTGATTTTCGAATTTCTTATAATTATTAAATACAACTATTTTCGCGATTGGTAATTTGGTAGAAAATACCAGAAGTGAGTGATTGTTTGAGTACCTTTAATGCGGTGGTAATATTTCAACTGCGTCAGTTGAATCCAGAAGTCAAATAGCGAAACAAACTGATGGTGAGGCATGCAACCTCTTTTGGAAATTTTCGAAAACTGCGTAATTGCTAGGGTCTTCGAGAGTTTTTGAGTACCCTAGCTTTTTCTCAAAGTTAAATTCCTATGAGCAGGCCTGAAGAAGAAAAAAATTGAAACTTATAAGAAGCTAGCTGGAAGGCCCGGCCTTGCACGGGGAATCATATATTTACAATTAAAATGTATACAAAAATTAATTAAATAAAGTAAACATAATTCTGAAAAAAAAATCTGAAAAATATTTTCGCAAATTTCTGGAAAAAAAAACATTCATAAATTTCTGAAAAAAAGATACGCAAATTTTTGAAAAAAAATCGGAAATTTTTGAAATTCCCCCTTGGTGCCAGACGAAAACGTCCTTTTCGAATGGCCCACAATGAAGGAACAATCAATCAAACAAACCCAGCCACAAACAAAATGGACGCGTTTTGCCTTTTATATGTATAGATGGACTAGTATATGGATAAATAAATATCGTCTTAAGGACTACCTTATCTCGACTTGTTAACTTCAAAATTTCTAGCGTTAGTTATAGGGTTAGCTTTCATACTTTTAAATTTAAAATGGTCTATAAAAATGCTATTTTATTCTATTTTGACAAGATAAAGTGAATTTTTTTTCATTCTTGATGCCCCATGCACTTCGTATACTGCCCACTTCCTGTGATTCATGTGTCTGACTTAGGAATACAACTTATGCATGCTGAACATGCTCATCTACGCGCAATATAAATTGGGTTGTTTGCTATCAAATAGGCTTACCTTCTCCATTTGAAGTTTTCTGCTTTCTAGTAATTTGTTTATTTTGTTGAGTTATGTTCCCCTGTGTATGAAATGATTTTTTAAAATTCTGTACACAGCTTTAGCATTAATTTATGTCAGCTTGCGCGGATGAACAAAATTTATGGGCAGATTAATAGTTGTTGCGTGCATATATCAACATTTAAGTCCAATTTTGTCATCTTAGTTTAAACCTAGCATTTATTGTTAAGTTTAAAGAAAGTGCAAATACAGTGATTATCGGGTTATTACCGTGGTTATCGGGGCCGAGTTGACTTTCCCAATGGGGTGGGACCGTTCGCACGGGAGATTTCGGTCTTCTGTCGACGAGAGGGCATCATGTGTGTCGATG
>JAQGBX010003226.1:0-17897 GCA_034698745.1 Megaphyllum sjaelandicum
CTCTCAATACGAATAATTCAAAGCAAAATGCTTGCTTTTTTCCAGTTTTATTCCTGGGCCTGGACATTCCGAAACTACATTTGTGTTTCCGAACCCACCGCCAGAATCCATGCTACAGAACATGGAGCAATTTCCATCGTACCAAAATGAGGTATATAGATCTTTCATCTGGTGAACATACTGTAAATACAGCATGCATAATCAGAAGATATAACGATTGATATCCATTGCAGCAGCAGCAAGAACAAGCGGAGCTCATGGAAAACAAGGCAACGTTTATTTAATCCAAAACGGTAAAGATTTTTCGAATTTAAAATAGAAAGAAACTGTAAAATATCAAAACAGTATCTCTATGACAATGTAATTATACTTATAATTTTTATTTTTTTATTTTAAGGCCATATACAGTAATCAAGCAATTTGAGATTGTCTGATCGTCCAAATTTTCGTTTTAATCGTTTATAAAGTTTTAGTGTTGTCATAATGTATAGTTTGATTGTTGTGATTTGCGAGTCTGGTCATGTAAAAATGTCGTTTTGTGATAACGTACATGATGTATTTAATAACTAAAGTGGAGTTCCACAGATCGCAAGGGAAAAAATAACGTCTACCTAAAAAGCAATACAGCTTATCATATTTAGCATATTTTTTTCTGCTTACTTGATGTAACGCCATTTTACGCATAATCATGTCGTTTTTAAATTTGTGATATTTTATTCTGCAAACAAAGAAGTTTTAGTTACTCTCTGTAAACTCAGCATTAGCCTATACAGTAACATATTATGTTTCACAGACTTGGCGTGCTTTTGAGTTGATAACATGCTGTAACGTGATTCTTTTGTTTGATTTTTTTTGAAGACATGGAATTTAATAAAGCATTTTAAACATACATGTAGATGAAGTATGAGAATTGATTTTTTAAAATATCTTCCATTCAAACAACAACTAAATTCCAGCTAGATTACCGAGCTACGTACAGCAATCTCTTTTGTAAAGAAAAAACATTTAGAAGAAGATTTCAGTCAGAAAATTAGTGTTTTATCTTGCAGGGTTTGCATTTAAATATTGAATGTGGTACCCTATGAGCGGCTCAGCCCTCCCTTGTACCCTATCTATTATTATTCTATTCTATTCTATAAGCATAACTGATGGCAAATAATGCCAGTTATTTAAAATAACATTAAATAGACATAGTGGGTGCATTACAATTATTTGTATTGTTAATATATTATCTTATTCATGAATACAGGGTGTGGCAAAAGTCAACTACTTCCATCCATGAAGTGCTCATTACATAAAATTATCAAATTAGCCTTTGCTGAACCTTTCTGCTAGGGCTGCTAGGTCATCAAATGTCTATACTGAACTGCAGTGTTGGCAAATTATACTCTTCGTTCGTATCATAGTATATAACGAGGATGTCAAAACATCTGCATGAATATGAAATACTCGGTTTTCGATCAATTCAACGGATTCATAGCCTATTTTACGAAATTGCGAATACTCCATCATCGTGATCGAGTCACTTTTGTCGCAACATGTATTTGAAATTCGCAGGACACCGTGTATTCTTGTCAGGGAATGAAGGGCGCCCCATAAAGCTTAGAGACCAGCTGGATGAGTCCACTACTGCAGCTGGTGTGCACACCCCAAAAGGTCACTCAGCCCAAAGCTCAGCCCTATTGTTGACAGTCCAACTGCCTATAACCTTTGTTAATTCTGAACTGTGACACACCGTACGTTTCCTACCAAATAGCTTGCGCTAAAAGTTGAGGCAAAATCAGCATTTGACAAAATGCTGACCCTCTCTGCGCTGTTTCTGTGGGTTGTCAGTACTGCAATCGCCACAATCAATGGTAATGACATTTAAATCCCATGTGTCAGCTAGCTATTATCACTGCTAGTGCATGAAATATGCACATCGTGCGCATGACTTCACCCAATATTTTTGCATGGGTCCAGCGCTTCAGGTGGATGGTGTAGGCTACCGTCATTTAATCAACATGTTAATTAAATGTCAATATTGTGCACGTGTTCGTAATTATAATTTCGCACGAAAATGCCCTAATGTATACATTTTCCCGCATCTTGCGGGGTACGAGAAGGAATTAAAGAATGTAAACAACTTTATCACATGTCGAATGAGAGAGCAATTAGTAATGCAAATTCTTGATAGATTCTGGCCCGCTATTAATTCATGTACATGCATGCATGTTAACAATTAATTTCAAAATCTTTTGCAAGGCATGCATCAATCATCTAAAGGCGGCCATACACGTTGTGGCCGGTAGACCCGTCAGGTTTGCATATGTACTGCCTGTGCAGCTAGATACAGTATATCCCGGAGCGTATGCTAACACAATTGCACAGGCAATTTTACCTGTTCAGGCGGCCGGAGAAGAATGCCGCCGCTCGCCTGCACAGGTCTCAACAAAACAACTTATCACCGCCAAAGCGTCATCTTGTGGTGTCGATGCCATATAATCAACTGAAAACCTCTATGGTTTAACACAGCGTGCATAGTCCCTATATCCAGGCAAACTTGAAGGTACACTGCAATGTGTATGGGCCGCGACGTAATGACATGCAATAATATTGTAGAAATACCTGTAGTATTTCAGATATTTCGTGCATATTAAAAACTTTCATGACTGGCGCAGCACAATTAAAGTATGACGTACCTTCACCAATAAAAAGCCTAAATGATGTTGAAGAAACGAGTAACAAAGAACTGGGAATTTATTTTGAAATATATTATGGTTAATTGATGGAAATTGCTGAGCTGCATAAACATTGCAAAAGCATCGAAAGAATGCTTGATTAAGCGTTTTTTGAACGTGTTTTAATAGATACGCTTAAATATATAAACAATCGCCTCAAACCTATTGACACGCAGTCAAATGTATCGTTTTTCAGTGGCAACAGGGCAGAATTCGATGAGTTTGGAGTTTTCAAAAGAGCCTCCTTACCAAGTCAATTTTGCACACAATCAAGGAATTACTGTCGAATGCGCAGCAAATGGAAATCCGGAACCTAAAATCAACTGGACCATAGCAGATGGTACTGCTGCGAGCAACATCTCAGGACTGCGTGAAATATTTTCAAACGGAAATTTGGTGTTCAAACCTTTCACACCACAGAACTTTCGCCCTGACATTCACTCCGCCATCTATCGTTGTGTGGCATCTAACACGGTTGGAACAATTCACAGCAGAGATGTGCACATCCAAGGAGGTAAAGTTTACAAAATGTGTCATCCGAAATATTTAGTTATCAACGTTTTTTGAAACTCTGGTTTCGATCCCTTCAAGAGATAGGAATCTTTTCCATAACATGCCTTTTCCAGTTGTTCTCCAAGCCCATGACATCCAAGTGTATGACACGTATGCCATTAAAAGGAATACTGCCGTGTTCAAATGTGACGTACCGCCTGTCTTACGAAACCATCTCAAAATCGTCTCCTGGGTTAAAAACGAAAATCAGCTGATCGATCCAGCAAACTCTGGCTGTATGAATTTGTTAACAGAGTCACCATTTTTATTTCTACAGCTGCTGAGTTGTAAAAACTTGTTGTAAGAAATAACGATTTTTTTATTCAGCACCTGAAAGCAAATATGCCATCATGCCGACTGGTGAGTTGCACATCCATGACGTATCATTGGAGGAATCGGGATCCAAATATAAATGCAAAACCATTAACACCCTAACCCGAGAAACACAAAGCAGCTCCAATGCTGGTCAGCTATTTGTTACAGGTAAATTCGACTACAAGTACGTCTCTTGCCTGTGAAGTTAATTCCAATAGTTTTGTTAATTTTCAAAGTTTCGATTAAGAATCCATGGGAATAATTCATCCAAAAATCCTGGATAGTGCTTCGGCTATTCTAGCACATGATGGAAAAATTGCCATTCTGCCGTGCACGGCTCAAGGAAATCCACTGCCGACAGTGAAGTACGTTAGTATTTATATTTTTTTGAATCATGTCTGAGTACAAATCAGCAAGTAAAATCAACTTATCAATTTGCATTTTATGTGTGTAATTATTAGATGGTACAAAAAAGGAGCTGCCAATCGAACAACCACACTTAAAATGGGAGACCATTACAGTCTTTCAAAAAGTGCTCTTTACATCCACGATGTCAGAACAGATGATGAAGCAACCTACATTTGTGAAGTCTCCAGTGAAGTGGGAAGGGAACAATTGGCAATCTCCTTAAAAATTTATGGTGAGACATCTTGCACGAAATCATAATCAAGCCATAACCTTAAAATTCACAATATTCCCTCATATATAAAAATAAGAGATGGATAGGATATGAATTCTGAATGACTATGTCCTAATATTTTCCAGCACCTCTTTCCGTCAGTATTCAGCCAGTCATTAAAATGGCCAAAATCAATGAACAGGTACAATTCTCCTGTAAAATTCATGGCCAGCCAATAAACTCTATTGTCTGGAGACACAATGGCGTACTTGTTAAAAACGCGTTCAATGAAATTCTTGTGATTCACGAAATGCAAGCTAACAGTCAAGGGATTTACCAGTGTTTTGGAAGCAATGATGAGGATATGGTACAGTCATCTGCAGAACTGCGTTTATCAGGTACAGTGTACTGCAAATCAATTCCAACCCGATATCAATTTTTAAACCTTGGCAACTAAGTTAAATAATTACACATATATAATCAACCAGAGATCTTACCATACTTTGCTGAAACATTCAATGATGTTACAACGAAGCCTGGTGGTTCTGTAACAATAAAGTGTACTGCATCCGGAATTCCAAATCCGGTGATATCCTGGACCATTGATGAAAACCCAATAGAAATGTCAGCTCGTTTTCAAGTTACTTCTAAAATCGACAGAGAAGGAAGAATTGTGAGTAATCTTAAGATCGAGAAAACTGTTGTGAGCGATGGGGGACTTTACAGTTGTACTGCAGCCAACAAAGCAGGAAAATCGGTGCATTTTGGAAGAATCAATGTGTACGGTATGTGTATTTAACGAATACCTTTTCAGAGAAAATACATTGTTTTAAAAAGCATTTCAAGACCTGTGAAAAATTGTCTGTTGACATAGGTGACATTGGAGTGCGAGTTTTGAAGCCGAAAATTCATGTAGCAGGGCAAAATATTTACTTAAATTGCCCTTATTATGGATACCCAGTGCAAGAAATTGCATGGGAAAAGGGTAAGTTATAATATGCAATGTTAAATATGTAGAAATTTCAGATGATTTTTATTTTAAAAAAAATTATTCTTACAGAGTTTAAAACTGAATGGCGTTTACAGTTATTGTAAATAATTGTTAGGCAAACACTAAATCCAGTAGCTAAGTGGAATTTTACATGTACAAGTTCTACCTAATTAAATGATTCTTACAGACGGAAGAACACTTCCACGAAATTTTGGCCAAAATCTACTAGAGAATGGAACCCTCGTAGCATCAGATGTTTCCAAATCTGCTGATGCAGGAGAATACCAGTGTTTTGTTAAAAACTCTGCTGGGGACATTGTGGAAGGAAAAGTCGACGTAACCATTTTGGGTAATTATAACTCTGTAATATAAAACATGCCGTCTGAAGAGTATTGCAAGAAGGTTCGGCGAATGAACTTTTAAGTTGAGTATTAACAGGCGATAAATGGCTGCTTTAGATAAATGCTGTGAACAGTGCAAGTTTCATTTGATTACATTGCAGTTCCGCCAAAAATAGTTCCTTTTGAGTTTCAAGATGAACTTCTAAGAGAGGGCATGCGAGCCCGACTGCAATGTGTTGTCAGCGAAGGCGACTTGCCTTTAACTGTCAAGTGGTTGAAGGATGGAGAGCCCATTTCTCCAAATCTAGGGGTATTAGTCAGAGTGCTAGACGAATTTTCAAGCTTTCTGACCATTAGCAGCATCATCCCAAGCCACAACGGAAAATACACCTGTGTAGCGTCCAACAAAGCTGCTACAGTGACGCATGCAGCGGAACTATCTGTTAACGGTAAACACCATGTTTTGTTTGAATTTTACAGTTCCTCCTAAGGTCATCCCATTTGCCTTTCTTGATGACCAGTTTTACAAAGGAATGCGAGCACACGTGACATGCGCAATCAGTCAAGGAGACCTCCCAGTCAATTTTAAATGGCTTAAGGATGGTGCACCAATATCGTCAAAGCTGGGAGCATTCAACAGAAAATATGATGAGCAAACAGATTCTCTCAGTATTGAAAACGTTAGCTCTCGTCACTCTGGCAACTACACGTGCATTGCACAAAATAAAGCCGGACAGGCTGCCCATACGGCACCACTCTTGGTCCGCGGTAATGCTGGGCCTGCATTATATATTAATTCCTAACAATGTTCTATTTCAGTTTCTCCAAAAATTGTACCGTTTCAATTTCGGGGCCTTCTGCATGAAGGTTCTCCAGCCCGAGTGGTGTGTGGCTTGCAGGAAGGAGACACACCGGTCCAGTTGTCATGGTTGCATGATGGTGTCCCTGTGGTAGCAAGTGGCTCTCGCACATTTCACGAAGTGGATGGCTTGTCCAGTATATTATCCATTGCGAGCCTTTCTGCTGACCATGCTGGCATTTATACATGCGTGGCCAGGAACGGAGCTGGTGTGGCTCGGCATGATGCCTTGCTTCGCGTTAATGGTAATTTCTAAGTCTTTCACTGTTCCAGTAGCGCCGAAGATCGTGCCATTCTCGTTCCAAGCTGGAGATCATGTTTTTGAAGGGGCACTCGCTCGGCTAACTTGTGTGGTATATCAAGGAGACCTTCCCTTAGCAATTGAGTGGCACAAAGATGGTAGTCCCATCGCAAATGTTCTTGGCATCACTATTCGTAATGTTGATACCTACACGAGTATTTTAACAATTGACCATGTGGAGTCGAAACACGAGGGCAACTATACTTGCATTGCTCGAAACAAAGCCGCTTCTGCAAGCCACACTGCATCACTGGTGGTGAATGGTAGGCAAACTGCTTCAACCATATATCCTCTTGTTTCAGTTCCACCCAAGATTGTGCCCTTCTATTTTCAAGAAGAAAGCTTAGTTGAGGGTGTGCTGGCCCGAGTGTCGTGTATAGTCAGTCGTGGAGACCTGCCACTTGACCTCCACTGGGAAAAAGATGGTGTCGAAATTACCGCTGGGGCTTTTGGGGTGCAGATAAAGTCATTTGATGATCACTCAAGCATCTTGTCCATTCCATCCGTGTCCCCAACTCATAATGGGCAGTTTACTTGCATTGCAATCAATGGGGCAGGCAATGACAGACACTCGGCTGAGCTAGTTGTGCAGGGTAAATAGATTTGAAAAAAATGATAGATATTTATTTTTTTTTAGTCAGGGAACACTTGAAACCTAGAATTTGCAATGAAATGCTTCGTAATTATATTTATAACTGCTTTGTGATTATTATTGCTATTAATTTAGGAAGATTTAATGTCCACTAAATGAATAAACATTCAATATCGTTTTCTTTTTGACAAGATCCAGTTGAATTCAAGTAAATTATAAAATTTAAAAGATGAACTATCAAATTCAATTAGCGCATGCACACATAGACAATGCTATAGCAGTAATCAATAAATTCCAACATCCACATTTTCAGTTTTAACTAAAAATTAAAGCACTTCTTAGCACTTCATTCAAATAACCAGATTAAAATACATTTAATAAACCAGTTGGGATACTGCAGTTTATCTCAACAAACTTACTCTCTAGAGTGTTGAGGGTCTATGATTTAAACTTTCTAGTCTTCCCATCGCCATCAAGAGTTTATAAAAGTAATTAAGTTTGGGTTGAAATGTTAGCATGCCTCAACATATCACATACATAATTTAAGAAATGTATTCTAGTCCCTCCTCGCTGGATTAATGAGCCAAAAGATACATCAGTTTTGAGAGAAACGAGTGTCATGTTGCACTGTGAGGTGGATGGTTTTCCTAAGCCTGAAATTGTGTGGAAGCAAGGCAAAGGTACTCTTTAAAATAGTTCATTTAATATCATAAATCTGATTATTTAACGTACGATAGACATCGTACGCGTTTCTGTAACGTTACATTAGATGCCCGGCAAACAGGTTTGGCTAAGCCTGTTGTTAATACGGACAACATTCATTTGCACCCAAACGGATCTCTCTTGATAAAAAGTGTTAAATCATCGAATGAAGGATTTTACTACTGCCTCGCTTCAAATGGTATTGGAAAAGGACTAAGTACCAGAGTGCAACTGAAAATAAATGGTAATGCTTGCCACTACTGCATGGTAATGGCATTTACTTAATAATGAAATCTTAATGCATTTAAATGTATTTTCACTGCTCAACTTGCTTGCGTGTATATTTTTAGCGCCACCAAACTTCAAACATTTAGTTCACGAACAAACCGTGGCACTCGGTGGAGACACTCAATTGCAGTGTTTGGTCCAAGGAGACACACCGATAAAAGTTGGATGGCTTAAGAGCGAAAAGGTTATTGAAGATGGCCAAGCACGGTAAAAGCATTTAAAATATTACAGTAATTTTACCATGCATCGTGTACTTTTTAAAGATGTTTTAAATGCATTAGGCGCAAAATAGAAACTACCAACACTGCCTCGGATGCACTGTCTCTTCTCACTATTCATAAAGTTGAAAGACAAGACTCTGGAAATTATCAGTGCATGGCTCAGAATGAATTTGGAGTGAACAATGCTGTTATCAAATTAACAGTTTTGGGTATGAAAATCTTGAATGAAGTTACAATTTCACAGAAAAATAAAATAGATAAATATGTTTACCTTTTTTTAGAGCCACCTGAATCTCCCACAGAAATTAAAGCGACGTCTATTGGTAGCCATACAGTAGAATTTTCGTGGAGGGTTTCTTACAGTGGCAATGAACCTGTAAAGAGATACATTATTCAGTACAAGAAAGAAAAGGGTAAAAATATTATATAAAATCTGACGAAATGCGTAAATATTAGGTAAGAATTTAGCAAATTTCACTTCTGTGATTAGACACATGGGATACTGCGACAACTATGGAGACTGCCAATGGAGAACCAACCAACAGCATTGTGACTAAATTGCAACCAGCAACAAATTATGTGTTTAGATTTTTCGCAGAAAATGCCCAAGGCAAAAGCTCGGCGAGCCAGATTTTCCATCTGACGACGCGCGAGGATGGTAAAAGAATTTCGTTTTGAATTCATGCAAGATGTACACGATCTTTTACCTAAATACAGTATGTGCATGGTACATAATGTTTAGCACCTAATGGACCACCACGCAATGTTAATGTGGAGACCATCAATACTGAAACATTTAAAGTGATGTGGCAGGTAAGCCCTCAAATATTTTGTTGGGTATGGGTTTATAACGTTGGCTTATTTATGCTCATGGCCAAAGTCGCCTTCAAGAGTGATGTCACCCCTACGACTTGTGCTGGACATGCATAGAGCAAGGGGGATCATCACGGGACCTAGGTTTTAACTCATCCAAGTTGGATATTCCTACCAACTTCGAAAAGAGAGAAAACACCACACCAAAGAGACGAAAAGCAAGCTTGTTTAGTCTAACAACCACCAACGCCGGTTGGTGGCCTACATTTGCCTGTGCATTACATGACAGTACGTGTGTGAACATCTCATCAAAAGATTATTGGCGATTGATTAGCATTCACACCAATTATGCAACAACGATTTGCTTGAATCGTATATAGGCCCTACTGTATATGGAAGCAGATTAATCCAAACGCAATTGTTTACAATTTTCACATGAAACGTTTTATATTTTTCAATGCATCATTATATCTAAGGCCCCTGACGAAAAGCTTTGGAATGGAAAACTTTTGGGCTATTATATTGGATACAAGGAAGTTGACACCAAAGATCCCTACCTCTACAAAACTCTTCTGACACCAGAAACTGAAAGCATGTCAGTGCAAATCGGAGGACTGAAACAGTTTACCAAATATGCAGTCATTGTACAAGTGTACAATAACCGAGGAAAAGGACCCGAATCTGACACTGTTATTGTAATGACTTCAGAAGGAGGTACGTACAGTACTTAGTTAAAAAGCTGTCTACGCTTACAAGGAATTACCCATAATTACGGGAATTTAAACCAGTATTTTATGACTCCAGCGCCTAGTTTGGCCTCAATAGATGTCCACTGCACCACTCTTACTTCACAGAGCATCCACGTCACTTGGACCGAACCTCCTGCAGACTCCATTAATGGGATTCTCTGCGGTTATAAGGTGTTGTACAGGCCAGCGACTGACTGGTTTGGTGGGTAAACGAAGCACATAGTTATTTGCAATATTGTGCTCACGAGTGTTCCATTTTCAAAATTTAAAAACGATCCATCTGTCCTTGATGTAATTTCAGAGGATGTGGCAGTAAGCTCCAACATTACGCTGCGCAAGCCTATGACGTTAAATAACTTGGAGAAATTCAGTAACTGCAGCATTCAAGTGCTTGCCATGACCAAAGCAGGCGAGGGACCCAAAAGCAGTCCTGTTTTTTTTCAAAACTCAGGATGACGGTATTTTTAGCTCTGTTTTGTCCCGTATTAAAACTGTCATCATATCGTGCATTTAAGCTAATTTTCATGATGATCGCTTTCAGCTCCAGGACAACCGGTTGATATAAAAGCAATCGCAACGTCTGATGACTCTGTAATTGTTGCATGGAAACCACCTGAAAATCCGAATGGTGTCATTCGATCATACAATGTCTTTTGGAGAGATTCCAACAACATCGAGGTAAGTTAACGAAACAGTGAACATGTGTTTATTCACATCGTGCATCCTTTACTTGTACTTTTTTGAAAAACAATTTTAAGTATATAAAATAGCTTTATAAGCAACTACATCATTCACTACCATTGGAAGACCCTTATCTTTTTTTATGTCGCATGAGGACATTTCAGCTCACACAATTACAGCTCATCTGAATCACCACGAAATAACTCGTTTGAAGAAAGGACACCGTTACGAATTTTGGGTGAATTCATCCACCTTAGCAGGGGAAGGGCAAAGTTCCAAAACCGTCTTCCAGACTCCAAATGGCCCAACAGGTTTGGCCATTGTTAATTAAATTATTTTAATATACTATTAATACTATGCTATGCCTGCTTGAAATTGGCTAAAAAACCTTTACTTTCATTGATATCATAGTTCCAGCAAAAGTTGTTTCATTCGAAAACAAGCTGATCATGCCTCGGAAAGAGGAAATCAATTTGCCATGCCAGTCTATTGGAATTCCTGAACAAACAAGAATTTGGACATTCAGGTATTTGAATTTTTAAGTAAATTGATGTACATCACAATTATCATTGGTCATTCCTTTATAATAATAATTTGTTTGCAAAATTTGCAAATTATGAATTTCAAGACAAAATCGTCTGCAAAATGGAGATCGTTACAAAATTTCACCAGATGGGACACTTACTGTTAAACGATGGCGGGGAATACATTTGCAGCGTCCGCAACGATTTCGGAGAAGATAAGATATCATACGCCATCATCGTATTAGGTAGTCAAATAAAATAGTAGGCCTACATGTATATACTTAAGATGAGTTGATTTTATTGTTTGTTTTGATATTAATTCAGTTTTAAAATAGCTCCACCATCTGCACCGCTAATTGAAATAAAATCTACTTCATCAGACAAAATAGAAGTTCGGTGGAACATCCCTGACAGCAAAATATCAAGAATCAAAGGCAATTTTTGGGGAATTTTGCATAACTGAGAAATATAAAAACTTTTGAACCTGATGAATCTTGCTCTTTTAATATATAGGTTAAACCATTAGCATTACGAAAGATGTTGGAGATTGGACAGAAATCACTGTACTACTGTAGGTTCAGATGTCAGAACATATCAGCTAACCAACCTGGATTGCGGAACACGTTATGAGATCTTTATGCATGCATTTAACAAGATTGGGGTTGGTGCTACCTCGGACGTTATCGTGGTCACAACAAATGGATCAGGTAAGTAATCTCTGCATGCAGCTTGTTTATGACCAAATTGTCACGAAATGTGTAATTAATGCCAAATTATGCTTTAACTGGAAAATGACTATTAGATTTGAAAATAATAGTTAAACATTTATCAATATCCTTTTACAGTGCCTACTGCACCAAATAAAGTCGATCTGATCGAGGAAGCCTCCAATTCAATATCCCTTTACCTGAACAGCTGGAAAAGCAATGGCTGTCCAATTCAGTATTTCATGGTGGAATATGCCCCGAAATCATCCAATGAATGGACATCAGTAGCCAGTAATGTGAAGCCTGAGCAAAGACGATTGGTCGTACCAAATCTGAAACCTGCAACTTGGTTTGGGCTTCGCATGACAGCTCATAACAGTGCTGGATCCTCAATTGCTAACTATGACTTCGCCACACTTACATTTTCTGGAGGTTACTGCACCAAGTTTTTGGAAACATCTCTTAAGGTAGGCGCACACTGATCCGCATGGGATGGACCCCAAAAAAAGTTCATGACGTTAAGGACATTTTTAATGCGACAGTGCAAACTGATAGGATGCATTGGATCTCCACAAATGCTGAGTCTCGAACAACGAAAGATAAAAAAATACGGATGCATGGGGACGAATTAATATAGATAGTGACTCATATTGTTTAGCACATTTTTTTCCCGATCCAACCGAGTCGAGACTGAAGATAAAATGAAAAGGCCAAGCCTAGCGTGTGCCCTTAAAAAATCCGACCTTCCAGTCCATCCTATCCGGATGGACCGTAATGTGCGCCTACATTTAACAATAAATCTTAAATTTTTTCATAATTTCTTTTGGAAATTTTAATTTTGACAGCAACTATCATGCCAGAACTACAGGGGGATTCCCCTGATCAACGGATGGATGGCCTTATGGCAGCGTTGAACTTCTACATCATTGTGCCAATTGCCTGCACAACTATCATTCTGCTAGCAATTTTCGCCATGGCCTGTATGTGTGTCAGAATGAAGAAAAGAGAGGAGGATCGAAAAGGTATTTATTTGTCAACAATTTCCAGGTTGATAATTCTTAATTATAATTTTTTAAAAAGGGATTTCATGTAAAATATCTTTTAATTAACGAAGTCTAGATATTTATATATTGTAGGGAACAGAATGTCAGTTGTTAGCTCAGAATTTAAACGAACTGATAGTTCTGAAAGTTTTCCTTACATGCAAAGAGGAACGATGAATCGGCAAGCAAATCAGGATCCAATTTACGGTAAGTTGAAAAAATAATACAAATTGTCATTAAAATAAAAATCTGGGCCATTAGTGAATTTAAATTAATGACTACCACAACATTATGGCTATCATGCCAAGGTGACGATGAAATTGTTCCATATGCCACGCTTCCCTTCCATCACCAAATGGAATTGATGGCCACGTTGCAGAGACGACAGCAGCATGGCAAGTAACGCTACATGTAATTAAGTAAATCACTAATGTAAATGGTGCCAGTAGCCTATAGTTCAATAATATTTCGATTTTTTGCCTAATTGTAAAAAGGTCCCCCATTGCCAACTGGATTTGAAGGATTTCCATCTGAAGGCTTGACCATAATGAACCAGCCATTCTTCCCACCAGAGTGCAGGTAATAATATGCCTAAGAGCATATGACACTGACGCAAAATGCTGAAAACTTTTAACATGTCAACGATGATAAATTTAATGGATTTTCAGCTTCATTCCCGAGCCAGAGCAAAATGAAACAACATTTGTGTTTCCAATTCCTCCACCGGAAGCCACGTTGCAAACCATGGATGATTATCCTCCTAAACAAGACGAGGTAAATTATGGTTTTGGAATGCAAAAATATCCCCAAAGCGATATTCCATCTAGCATAGATTCAAACTGAATGAACATATTTCGACTCAACCAAATTGATGAATTTAATTCTCTTCACAGAAACAAGCAGACCTGATGCAACCTTAAGATAACCCAGTAAGATGATGTGATGTTCATAAATGAAGAAATAAATACATGTCTTCTTTGCTATATAAAATAATCTCATTATCTTTTTTCCTCTCATTGAAGAACCGTCTAACCGAACTGCCATCTCAAGATCTTACGAATTGTCAATTAATGTTCTTCATACTCAAGTTCTTTTTGCTAAAGTTGTAAAAGATATTTGATATACAATTATTCATTTTGCATGAAATATTATGCCTATCCAGCAAGACAAAATAGGTTTTATTAGCATAAGGTCACATTATGTATAATTTCGAAATATTATTTCGAGTAATCTTTTTATGGAATGTTTCTAACGTTTTTAAAACCAAAATCAATTTGCATTTCAATTTGCTTTTTTAAAATTGATATTTAATTATCAATTAGTTCTGTAAGATGTCATTAAGCATTCAATAAAGCATTTCAAATATGCATCCATATGTAATGTACAATTTTACAATCCAGAAATTTCATTCGTATTGAAGTCAACTGATTTCCACACGCCCTTGCATAGGGCGTATAAGTAATATTAGATAAACAATCCCCTCAATAATTTGTCTAACACATAGATACAAGATACTGAATTAATTCTTATTTTTTTGTTATCTTCAAAACAGTTCATGTAACACCCTGTACGGTCGTCAGATGGTACAGTATAGGGCCCTTCATACATTAGCAAGACTAGAAGGACGAGTCCACTTTACAACTGGTGAAACAGTTCCAAAAGGTCACTCACAACAAGCATTGCATGTGGACAGGTCAACTGCATATTGGTTGTTTTTCAAATTTTAACAGGACAAGCAAATCAAAATTGATTGTTTTTGCTAGAGTTCTGTATATTAGTGTTTGGCATCTGCCGCAATGCTGACCCTAATTACTGTGCTCATACTGTGGGTTGTCAGTGCAAGTGCCAACAACAATGGTAAGGCATCTAAACTCATGCACGTCTCTCCATGCAAAGCAATGTGCAGCACGAAAATGTAGCCTATATGCATGGGCAAAATCAATAAAAATATGTACACACATTATTGCTATGAATGCATAAAAGAATGGTATATAGCATTTTGATGCTATACTATACTATATTTCGATTTGCATGAAAATAACTTGTCATATGTTTAAACTGGCTAAAAAAACACTATGCACTATGCATTCGATCGACTAAGATTTATTCATGTATTGTTTGATAATGGGTAGAAAGCTATTAGCAGCACATGCATTCAGCTTCAACTGATACACATTTCAATGTCCACGAATTTCGACAGCTCTGCATATTTGTTCCAACTTAATACTATACAGCTGTATTGGCTTGTTGCCATCGCACAACCAATGATATGGCATGTTGTAATCACAGATCTATTCATAAATCCATAACTTCAATTTTTTGAAGTACGATGACCTGCACGTATGTGCATGGGCTCATGTATCTTCGAACGTCTGTAGTAAAAATGTGCTACTAGCTAGTGCATGCAACCTTTAACTATGACACAATTTCGTTTCTAAAAAATGTGTTATTTGTATGAATTTGCAATGTCAGATCAGAATTCAGCAAGTCTGAAGTTTGTCAAAGAACCCCCCTTCCGAGTGCACTTTGCAAACGATAAAGGAATAATAATCGAATGCAATGCTACTGGAAATCCTGTACCAAATATCAAATGGACCATGGCAGATGGAAACTACTTAAACAATATTCCAGGATTGAGGGAGACCACAGCAAGTGGCAACTTGGTCCTGAAATCTTTCAAACCAGAAAGTTATCGCCTTGATGTTCATTCAGCTGTATATCGCTGCATGGCATCGAACAGTAGAGGCACAATTCTTAGCCGAGATGTCCATGTTCAAGGAGGTGAGTGTTCAATCCAACAACAAATATGTAATTGCTACTTATTACATCCTATCTTTTGCATATTTTGTCCAACATGTATTTCAATTTTTTAAACAATAAATTCGTCAAAATTCGCTAATATTCCATTTGAATCTTGATCGAGGAAGGAACCCAAGGCATAATTGGATAACATTTTTTAACTGATGAACAAGTTAAAGCTGTCCAATCGATTTGTTAACATAGTTATTGAAATGCAATTAATGAATAATGCTGAATCTGTCTGGGACTTAAATTATAAATGTGAAAAGATCAAATACCCTAATAACTGAAACTAGGCATTATCAAAACTTCTAGTTGTTCTTCAGTCACACGATATTCAGGTTTATGACACCTATGTGATCAAGGGGAACACCGCAGTATTCAAGTGTGACATCCCGTCCGTCTTAAGAAACTACCTGAAGGTTGTGGTCTGGACGAAGAATGACAAAATCATAAGCAAAATCTCAACTTCTGACAGTAGGTAAAGTTGAATGAGGCATTACTTGCAGTGAGGCAGAATTGTGAATTTAGCTTCTGTTCATTTAGCGTCTGGCAATAGCAAATATGATATCATGCCAACAGGCGAACTACACGTTCGAAATACATCACTGGATGAGTCTGGATCCAAATACAAATGCAAAACCAATAATACTCTCAATGGTGAAACACAAACCAGCTCCAATGTTGGTCAGCTATTCGTCACAGGTAAAGGCTTCCATCTTTAGTGCAGGTGAAGTCAATCATAAGGGTTTTATAAATTTATCAACTTTCATTCTGAATTAAGAATCCATGGGAATAATTCATCCAAAAATCCTGGACAGCGCTTCAGCTATTCTCGCACATGAAGGAAAAACGGCTATTCTGCCATGTGTAGCCCAAGGCCATCCAATGCCGACAGTAAAGTTAGCACAATTTCAGAATCAATTAGTCTATATGATCAGTGTCGTGCCATTCGTGTGAATTATTTGGGTTTTTTTTTTACTAAGAAAGCATGGCTAGTGAAACAATTTATACATCTGCGTTTTGCCTTCACGTACAATTAGGTGGTACAAAAAAGGAGCTGCTGATAGAACAATCTCTCTGAAAACAGAAAGTCGATACAGAGTCACCGTAAGTGCTCTTTACATACACGACGTGAAAATGGATGATGCAGCAACGTACATTCGTGAAGTTTACCGTGAAGTTGGAAAGGAACAATTAGTTATTTCGTTGAGAATTTCTGGTGAGTTAATTATAACGAACTCTGTCTACCAAGATAATGAGAAAAAAAATTTAAACGATTATATTTTTATTTCCTCGCAGCATCTCTTTCGGCCATAATTCAGCCAGATATCAAAATGTACGAGATGTGTGTATCCGTGAACACCCCGTAATGGTGTCGGATACAGCCGGGTGCGCTCCGTGTACGCTTCGTGGCACACGGTGACGTTCCCTTATCGCAAACAAAATATAAGTAGTTGACTCTAATGGCAAGCAATGCGGGCAGCACCAGTGTATTGCGGTAAGCCCGTATTTTGCCAGGCAAGGGGGCTGTTCCCCAAGATGCACCGCGGCAAGTGGTGCTGAAGTCGATCGTCGGAAATCGGCCGAGATGCCGATTTCGGATGCGTATAGATGACGAACGCGTGGAGATAACTTGTTGGTCTCAACGCGACTTGAAAGAATAAAATAGCAAGAGTATTCACACCCAAAAACTATTTATTCGGAGCACAAGAAGTTACTTTAAAAATATTACAAAGTACGAGCGCGACTCGATATTACAAAACGCGTATTGCAAAGGTTAAGTTGAAAATTCAAGGTTTAACAGATGCTGTGTGGCAGGCTGTACACTCCTGACCACACACGTTTCGGACAATGTGTCGAGAATAGAAATTATCTCGTTTTTATTGTTTTCAGGTGGATATTTCAATTCGAAATGTCACCTGTTTAAACCAATCGAAATATTTTTTTTAGAAAAAGGGTTCTTTACCATTGGTGTTGATAATTCAGAATATCTTTGACCCAATTGTTGAAATCGTCCACGCCTGATTGCTTTTTGTATATAACTATTTATTTAACACATTTCTAATACTTTGTCCAC
>JAQGBX010003227.1:0-17897 GCA_034698745.1 Megaphyllum sjaelandicum
AGCTCATGAAGAACTCTTAAAGTACTTGAAAGAATTATCTTCGTATCTGTTACCATTTTGAAGATATAATTTTTTTTTCTTTGAGTTGGGAATTTTGTAATCACTCTGTATAGGGCCTATTGTAATCAAAGCATAGAACGATCTGCGACTGAAGTGTTTTTATTGTATTCAAACCTTTTTTTTAAATTATCTTACATTTGTGTTATACATTTGTTTGTCAACTGCCAGAATTAAATGTTATTAATTTTGCTATCTTTCTTTCTTAAAATTAGACTGCCCGTTTGCTTTTTCGAGCTTAATAATTGGTGGCCTAATCCACGATAAGTCACCCTAAAATACTTAATCGGCCCCCAATAAAATTTTGAAAAGTCAATATGTTCGTACCGGAACAGATAAATTGAAGCCATTTTGTGTAAGGTGCTCAAGCGCAAATTAAAATGTACTCGAGGATACATGAAAACCATCATAAAGTAATCAGACAGCCAACAAGATTGCAACATTCTATGAAATGCCCTTTTTCGATGAAAGTAATCAAGAAATGTTCTTGCAGAAATATTGGACTAGCATTCTTGATTTAAAGCATGGATTTGAACGAATTGCTGCATATGTGAAAAGATTACTGCGTAGTCTGAAATGTTCAAAAATAAGATATGTCTAAGATTTAGTTGGAATCCCTTTGCAACTTAGAATGATACTGGGATAGCGGTGAGTATTGTGAATTCAAACATATCATTAACATGAATGTTTATGATTTGTTTATAGAGTTTGTAAATAAGAAATTTGAAATTTATTTTAAGGAAAAATCTAAAATCGAACAACGAAATGCGAGATCAAAAACAATTTGTGAAAATGAATTGAAAAGACTGCTTTTTTTCCCTAATTATGATGCCCTGTGTTTATTAAACACCCTGAAGAGAACATAGAAATTGAACTGTTAAACTTGGGTATAATTTAAAAAGGAAAAGACAATTTTGTTTTCATTCATTGGACTTTCACTGAATATTTTTCAGCTGAGTTTTTAGTAGAAAAACTAAAAAGAGACAATTCTGATTCCGAATTAATTGCGTTTTTAAATTTCAATTACTTTAAACCTGTGCATAAAATGATTCGTTACTTTTGCGAACACATGTTGACAGAAAATTCAGAAATACATATGGCGACCTTGAGAAATGACTTAAATAGGGTCAAAGAGTTAGTCAATGAAAATGGTTCTCTAGTTTATCAGAAGGATGCCATGGGACGAATTCCACTTCATCTCGCTTGCATGTACTCAACGTTTCATGGTAATTTTTGGCATCCTTTGAGGTTCCCAGTTAATAATGTTCTGGATTTTCTCATAAGCAAGGACATTGAAAAAGAACAACCCGAGCAGATTGTTATTCAAGATGTCTTGAATCGCATTCCTTACGTTTATGCAGCAATGTCAGAAAACTCTAAAAAGGCTTTTACTTTGCTCGCATGGCATTATTTTGAGTACCATTTTTCTAATCATCTTGATTTAAACAAAATTGAGATGGATGTTAATAATATGGGATACCTAAGGGACGTCTATAACAAGCATCAACAATTGGTCAAATTGCCTGTTAAATATGCTGTAACAAAAAGAAACTTTTCGGAAATTTGCCAAAACTATGATTTCAAAGCCTTAAAGCCTTACTTTTACAAACTTCGAAATAAAAAACAAGTGTGCAGAGAAAATAACTATGAAATGCTTAAGCCAGCATTGCAAAATTACTTCACAGATGTCAAATGTCTTCATTTAAGTAATGGCAACTTTTTACAGAGGTTGGATAATGAATTATGTAATTTGCCGTTGTGTCAGGGTTGGTTTTCAGATGCAGTTGAGATGAAAGATTACTCTTTTCTCTTGGGAATTACTTTGGCATGTCCACAAACTGCTTTTATTCTGTGGATCAAGGAAAAATTTCTCCATTTCCTCAAAAAATCTCCCAATGATAGTTGCAAAAACCAACTACAAAAAGATGAATTCTTCTCGGATAACAAATTGAAAAATCACTTGGTGTTAGCAGTTCGTAAGTTATTGATGAAAAGAGGGGTTCATGCCCTTTCATCGCTAAATTTCACTGATCATTTTAACTCAGTTATCATAGACGATCACATCAGTTTTAAAATGTCATTGAGACTAATGAGTAAAGAGGACAAAAAAATCATACAACACGACATTATACGAAACATTGGAGCAGAAATAACCTTGGCAATAAAGCAAGAACATACCTGCAAACTATATAATGCATTTCTGTGTTTTATTGGTGATGCTCAACCTATTGACCACGAAACAAGAGTTAACATCTGTGAACATATCAATGAAAACGTAAATGAAACGATTAACTTTTTAAAAAGCTGTATGAATCAAATGGACATCATGGGATTAAATCTATTGCTATCATTTGATGTGACGGATTTCTCCATATATGAAACCGATCTTAGTATTCATTATAGAATTTGGTTTGAGGTAAACAATGGAATGCATATGTTTGAGAATTTTGCAATAAAGAAGACAACTCTTTATCAATTGCTGCTACTTTTAGACGTATATCCTGATGCTGTGTCGAGAGGATACCCGCTTTCGCTCACTCAGCATATAATATCTCACATAATTTGGCTTCATTTTGATGAAGCCTATGTTACAAAACAGATTTTTGAAACTTTTTTTCATCTGGATAATTTTCCTGAAGTGATACTCCAGAAAGTAAAAAGTGGTCACATCATCCATTTGCTACGTTATTTGTCTTATGCAAATGATGAACAGAAAAAAATATTTTTATTAGCCAACGATTCAGCGATTCTGAAATACTTCGAGTTAAAAGGTGAATTAAACTATGATGTAATTAAGTCAGAGGAATTTACAAATGTTGTAAATACGAGTATATACAAATTGTGCTTATTTCAGGCATTTGAAAACAAGGATTCTTTCATGCTGAATTTCTTAAATATATTTGCAAAACAAGATAACGAATCAATACTTCAGGAAACTTTAAATTACGAAACAGTGTTGAAAAACGCTCTCAATCATTTGAACTATGGACTTCTCAATGAAGTACTGAAACTTCCAACTGTATTAAATGAAATAAAAAGGTATGGTTTATTTGAAGTATATAGATTGCGGCTCCAAAGGATTTTTAAAGATAAAAATTCAAATTTGTATGAGAAACTACACGAATTTGAATTGAAGCAGGAAGATGAATATTTGCACACGATAGTCACCATTGGTGCTTATCAAAATGCTGTCATTGAAAAGGATTATGATCAGCTCAATGCAATTTTTGTGGTTCAAGAATACAAATATGATTGTATTGTACTTTTATCACAGTCTGTTGAAGATAAAGATTACATCAACTACTTTGAGTATTACTGCAAAAAGCAACTCTGGAAAGGCATTAACGCGTTGTTGCAGTTCATTAGTTATAGCGATTACGTTTCAGTTGAATATTCCATCAATGGCTATGATACCAATAAAGTATCTTTTACAACTAAAATTTATGTTCTATATAGCTTACATTTCGCCGAAGTACAGTGGCGACAATTGTCTCAAAATCTCTTGGATTTCCAGGAATGGAAAGAAAGGGGACTTTCTAAGTCCATCTTCAAATTTGTTTTTTACTGCATTAAATTTATTTTATTATCAGAAAATCTTGGCAAATTCAAAGATGACCTACGTCATTTAGATAATTTACAGGATATTCTGGAGTTAAAGCGCTTGGGCAATTATCCCCAAGTTATTAAATGGTATCAAAATGTATCTTTGGAAGAAAAACAAGCCATTTTAAATGTGAACGATCATGAAATTTTAAAAGATGCATTTGAAAAAGATTACTTCGAAGCTCTGTTTACTACAATGAATGAATTATGGTTAACCAAACCGTATTTGGTTATCTCAGATAATAATCTGGTGACATTAAGTGAATACGTAAAATGTGCTGAAAATGCAATAGAAATGAGAGATTTCAGGAAATTAAAACGACTTATTGACATGCTTCCTGATAATAACTTGGATTTGTGGCACAAAGTGGATTATTTAAAGACTTTTAAAAATGCCGTATTAAGTAATGCACCGGAAAGTGTAGATATCTGCGTTTCAATCTTTCTATCAAAACAACATAATTTATGCGAATTTAGGAAACTTATTCGTTGTATGAATGAGCTTTTCAATACGAATAAAATGAGGTTTTTTAAGCTTGCAGCTGCATGTAAATTACATGTTGAATTAAACTCGAAAATAGTATGTGCCGTTGATTACATAAAGTTTTTTAAAGCTGTTATTTCATCAAACGATTTTTATTGGCTCAGAAAAATGTCCATGGTTTATGAAAATGAAACTGAATGCTTCAAAGATGTACTTTCAAAAGTAGAATTTAAGCATTTCCTTCAATGCTACCATTACTTAAATCATGAAAATGAAGTTTTTGTAATACATGAAGAGAAAAAGCGTCTTAATTTCTTAATGAGCTTTGAATGGCCTGCTATTTCGGAAACTACTTGCGATGTAACAAACACTAATTCATATTCAGAAAGTGTTTCGATTAAATTCCTGAAACAATTTCCATCTGCTGAGCGTGGGTATCCATACTCCATCTTGTTTTATGCATGCTGTATTGCAATTTGCCAAATCAAATCCAAACCAGTTCCTAGATGTATTAGCATTTACAATGAACAGGAGGGTAATGATAAGGTAAATTATATCGCTGAAATAAGAAAATTAATAGATGAAGGTAATGCGAATGAATCTTTAGTTTGGTTTGTAATGGCAAGTAATGAACAGCAAATCGAAATTTTTAAAGATACCTTCATAAAACACAGTTTGGCTGATGCCTTTAACAATAAAGACTTCGAGCCATTGGAATATTTGAACAAACACATGGAAACTGAAATGTTATCTTTAAGTACTTTTAAAGATCGTATATCGCGAGCCATTAGAAATGAGGAATTTCATTATCTTTGGAAAGTTACTGCATTTTTAAGCAATGAAACAATGCGATCAATTTGGGAACAGGTTGAATAAAATTATAAGATAAATAAAAGAAGTGCAACTGAAGACCGTTATTTATGATCATTACTAAACGTCCACGCACACAATTCGGCCAAATCTGTTATCATAAACACGTTTGTGAAGTTAGTTTGGTATTTATTAAAAGCTTAAGTATAATATATAACACAAGCATGAGATGCATAAAGATAAAACTTTACATCACAGGATTAAAAATATTTAATCAGATATTTGGGTTTCATTATATGCCAGTAAACAAAGCATTGAATGAGCAAACTCTAAACACGTTTTGCTGTAGAATACAAACGTGCTACCAACAACATCTTTAATTGTCAGGTTTGGTAAACAATAACATTTAATGAAGAAATAGTTTACTTAAGCATTCGAGCTATTCCGAACTTATAAAAGATATTCCATTATTGAGTATTTTTTGGATATTTACTCCGTGAATATTATAACAATAATGGTGGGAGATACATGCAGATACCATAGTGCTGTTTAGCATGACACGAATGATCGAATATATTTCATTAGTATTGTATAAAATCGCTAAATTGCATGCATAGCGGGTATATTATTTTTTAAATACAAGAATTGTTTGCCTTATTATTTTCCTATTTTAGGAATTAAATGACGAATTATGTTATCGTTTTGTACTTGTACACTTTACACATGTATAAAATGTAGCCAACATCTTTTCGAAGCTAATGCAAGGATCAAGTTAATCCTACTTATTGTATTGATGAAATGTTATGTATTGAAATAAAAGCATGACGTGCTACTAAAGTGTTGTTTTATTAAATCTTATTCTCAAAGCATGCTGAATTTACGAACAAAAATATCAATTTGCAGACAATTTTTCTTAATGATAAAAAATTGTTTTGTTGACTTAATGTCAAATAATATTAGTGACATGACCATTAGCTAATTTGCATATTTGCTAATGGGCTTTTAGCTAAAGTACATTTTTAGCCAAAATGTATGAGAAATGTCGTGTATTGTAAAATTATTTAACTTGTGAATGCTTTTCTCGCCAAATCAAATTATAATGGGGATTATTTCCAACGGTTGCAGGATAGTAATGAGAATACTGATGATTTCTTTTAGTTACACCACAGTGGTTACACTTCCGCAAACTTTTATATATAAAAACAATTAGCGAAATATTTTTTAACATTTGTAAAAAATAGTAACTTTGTTTAAATGGTGGGTTAATGCAATTCAAACAGTCGAATGCATTTTAATATACATATTAAAAATATATTTTATATAAACATTAACCCAAATTATCTCCAATTCCCTACAGATTTCCCAAATTATCTCCAGAAAAAGATTATCAAATTTGTTTATAAAATACTCAAGCGTGGAAAGAATTAATATTATTAGCATGGTGCTCGGTGAAAATAGTTTGGCTGTTATATTTTTTATGAAAAGCCAAACATTAAAAATGTAATTATCAAACAATTTTATTGCCTGCATCGTAAAAACACTATGCGTCTAAAACAAAAACGTCACTTTTTGGTGATAAACTTAATAATGGAAGCATTAATTGACCGAACATAAACCCAACCTTTATGTACAGTACATGTATAAGTAACCTAATTAAACCACAAATTATTGAATTTTGTTATGCTTTAATTTTGCACAAATGTCTTCGCATTGGGCAAAAAAATGCCACGATTCTACCTGAGTACCCCTATTATGCAAGTCATAATTTGGCACTTTTCAATATAGTTTTTGAGAAGTTTTGCAACTGAATTTGGAGCTGATGGAGGGAAACATCCAATAGTAATTAGATGACTTTGGGTTTGGATAACCTTGAAGCTAATTGAAGAATAACCTTGTGCTGAAATTCCGCTGTATCTGAGATTCAGTCTAATTCGATTTTACGAAATGTGAACTTGGTACTTCGAAATAACGCGACATCGTTGCAGTGATCATAATGAGAACATTCTGTGAAATTCTTTACTTCAGCTTGCCACATCGCTGGTCCATTGCAGGAGTTGTTTAATCGTTGTACGAAATTCAAAAAATAACAGGTACAGTAAGTAATTATCAGTAGTTTATTGGAATTAATCCAGAAGGTTAATCCTTGGTTTGAAAAGTTAGCAGCGTTTTTATAAGAGTAGAGTTGTAATAAGTGCTATCTGACCAGGCAATGGTTACACAAGGTCATTGCACAGTGGTGTTACTGTAACGAAAATTACAAAATTTACATGTATGGTGTGCATGTAAAATTAACCTGGAAAAAAATGTAATGGAGTTATTTTATACTTTTCAGTCTTTTCTCTATTATCATCTACACTGAACGTATTTCATATTTGTTTAAATATTGTTTTAAGTCGTAGTGCTTTAAAGTTCATGCAGAACAGATGTCATTGATATACTTGGGTAACTCAGACAGAATCTTTGCGAAGCCTACTTTGGCAGCCGTGAAGTCACGAGGGACAATGGAATGCATAAATTGGTTTAAAAATTGCGATGTTTTATTAAACGAATTATAGCTTGTTAAAATATTCCGGCTAACTATAGTGCTCATAATTGAAAACTTGTTACACTACCGGGTAATTTAGGTGAATTTAAAAAATCTTGGAATTTCAAAAAGCGCCATCTAGGAATCAATACGCGCGAATCATTAAAAATGCACGCTTGAAAAAATATCGTTTTATTCGGTTAATTGTTTTCTTAATAAAAAAAAACCAAATGCAGCAAATTAAATAAGGTTTCTTGAGTCCATACTCCTTACAATATAAAACTCCTTTATTTCAACTCTTTAAAATCCTACAGGTAACTGACCACAATTCGTAAACCGCTAATACGTACAGCTGTCTCGCGTTTGTACGAACATGCAGGGAATTCCCAAAAGTTTTCAAAATAGGAAGTGGGAAATGCACTAAAAAACCTTAAAAAAATGCAATCTGAATTCCCCTTTATTTGTTTTAGATTGACAAAAAAAATCCCCAACAGTTCAAACTGTTAGGATAAAGTTTACCTCGAAAGCAGGAATTTTTATATCGTTACATCATTCTAAGATTTGAAGTGAGAAAAAAAATTCGGATTTTGAATTTATGACAATTAGTAAATTTCCAAACCATCATGTCCAGTGAAACCATTTTAAAAATGTATTTCAGAACAGGTTTTTTAAAAATTCGTAAACGTCCACTTGATAGGGAAGGAAGGAGGGGGGAGGAGTACAAAATACTGACAGGGAGGAGGGGAAGCCACATATTCAAGTATTTTTGTGGACACCTTTTTGAAAAGACCGGGCCATGGGTTGTTACCACTTACTATAGTCCCAACGTACTGCCCACTTGGACAGTAGCCGACTGTTTTTCCAATACCAAACTCCGCAATTCCAATTCCGCATCTGGAGCCCCAGTGTGTTGGTACAAGTTGAGTATCCCTTATGATCGATAATTCATGGGAACATCCATTTTTCAGATTTTGGGAATTTTAGCAAGATCATATAATATACATGTATACAAATGGTATAAAGAAACATCTTGAGGGATATGACCCAGGTTTAAGCCCGAAATTCATTTATGTAAACCTACCTGGATAAACATAGCCTGGAGGTAATTTTATGTAATATTTTTAATATTTTTGGGCAGGAAACAATGGCGCTTTTTGAATATTTCAAAATTTTTGCAAAGGGGTATACTCAACTTGTAGCAAACCCCAGCTTCATGCATCTATGACATCATCACCCAAGTTATCTCTTAGAAAAAGTCCAAATCCGATCCTGTCGATCGCAGTCTTATGGACTCGCCGCAGCAGGCCGAGCCTTCCACTTCCGTGCCATTGGCGCCACCTATGGGCACCACTTCCGTCTGGCAGCAGAACTCCTCGTTCACGTCGAAGGAGCGTGCGGCACCGGGGCAGCAGGCGCGGCCGTCATCCTTCCGCAGCACCTCGGCGCCGCAGCACACCTCCTGCCGGAAGTCGTAGACGCCGTCCTCGCAGCAGGTGTGGTTCTCGCTGGGCCTCTCCAGGATGCGACCGTTGCAGCAGATCTGCGCAGTGTAGTTGGTGATGACGTTGTCGCCGCAGCAGACCGTAAACAGCAACCCCTCGGGGCGTGGAAGGGGGCGACCGTTGCAGCACACCTGCTCTGTCTGGTTGTACAGCTCCGTGCCGCAGCACCCCTGGTTGGGGTGCGGCTTGGGGTGGAGCTGGAAGGAGGTGGTGGTGGTGACCCCTGAGAAGGTCATCTCACGCTCCACGCGCGCGCAGCACGTGGCGTTCTCGAACTCGAACGGCTCTGCCACGCAGCAGCCGCGCCCGGGCTCGCACGCCACCACAGCGTCGCCACAAACCATGGACTGCGCCGCGTCGAACAGCTCCCCCTTGTGGCAGGTGTAGCTGGCGTTGCGATCCGGCTTCTCCAGCAGCACGCCGTCGCAGCACACGTGCGTGTCGAAGTTGAAGGCCGTGACGTTGGCTTCTTCGACGCCCACGCAGCAGCCGTGCCGGAAGCCACGCTCCTCCGGAAGCGGAACTGCGCGCCCGAAGCAGCACTTGGACTCCGATGGATCGTAGGTGGCGGCGCCGCAACAGGCCGTGGCGGTGCCGTTGCGAGACTGCACGGCGCCGTCGCAACACATGTCACTGGTGGCGTTGAACATCTGGTAACCTGGAAGAGGAAGTGGGTCCATGAAAAAATGGCGGCGGTTTCGTTTTTTTTTGTGTGGTATACACAATTGTGGCGTCCAATAACGATGTCATGGGAAAATATTTTTGTGGGTTTTGTGGATGAATTTTTCAGGAAGTTAAGTATGGGTATGAAGGATCTATGAGACAAATGCAGAAAGGTTCTCTTCACGAATTGCATGTTTGAACTTTCTGAAAATGCTCATTCCTGAATTTTTGCCAAGGTTCCGAGGTCAGATTTGTAAAATTTCCAAATTTTTGACCAAATTTTAAACATTTTGAAACTTTTTAGTTGTGAATAATATTAGAAAAAATTCTTCTCGGAGACCCTGTTCGCGTGCTCGTGATTTTGAGAATAAAAACGTTCGAAAATTTCGAAAAAGATAAAAATGTTGAAAAAGGGCTGAAAAAAAAATTGAAACATTTTATATTCTATTCTATTCTTTACCATGGAGTCAGTACATAGTACCATGTGGCAGGGGAGATCATTTTCAATATTCCGGCATCGCCCGGACATTTGCAATTTCTATTCTATTCTATTCTTTACCCTGCAGTCAATACATACAAGTAGTACCATGTGGCAGGGGGCATCATTTTCAATATTCCGGCATCGCCCGGACATTTTCAATTGCCCGTCAGACCCTGGACATTTCCAATTGTCCGGCATTGTACAAACAATTTCAAGTAAAATTAGTAAAATCAGTAAAATTTTTAAGATTTTGAAACTTAACTTAAAAAAAATCCTTATGCATATTTAGAAAACTTTGACAAAAGTTGCAACAAAATAGAGAATGGAATGGGTCCGGAAGAAACGTTGCACCCAAAATTCCCCTTAAAAGCCCTGTTCGAGCTCGTTGTTTGAAGAACGATAAGGAAATTGAAAAAAAAATGAAATTAAAAAAACAGGAATATTTTAAAGAAACAACTAAAATTTTGGATAGCGGACTGAATTTTTTGAAAACGGTCAACATTTTTTAAAAAACGGTCGGAATTCTAAAAAAAATAATATTTGCATAATCTTTTGAGGTATGGCCCGCTATTTCTCATATTTGTTTTAATTCTTCTTTGATGTTAATTGAAAACTTGGAAATGAATAAGTTAGGCTTACCAGCAGCGTTAGATGTCAGCAATAAAAGTGAAATTGCTATCAACGATGCAGAAATTTGAAATCTTGGCGTAAATCCCATGGTAATCATGGCGGTGATAACCTAAACATTTGGAAAAAAACACAATTACAATTGCAAATAAATCTGGTTTTCCAGTTTAATAGCAAGCCTGTAAATTCCAAAAAGTTGTCTGCAATGCTAAACACACGCATAACTTAAGTAAATTTCCAACTTTTTCTTTGAATAATGCTAAACTGATTCCATTGTTGGTATCATTTAAATCGAAGAACGTTTGATGTTTTTTTTAACGATTCTATTGTGTACTAAATGAGTTGTGTGACGTTTTCCAAAAAATAGAAACTTTTCAAAATTCGCAAGATGCTAGAAAAGGCGTTTTTGTAATAAAAGTTTGCATTACATTCATAAAGCTAAATTGTTTAACGACGTGGATGCCAATGAGTATTGTTTAGAAAGTTTAATTATTTGGGAAAAATGTACTTTTTTGGAAACATACAGTAGTATCGATTTTAAAAATTGTTTTGCATAAATTTTAATCGTTATTTTTTTAAAATAATTGTAGTATTTTTGGTAAAATTAATTCTTTTTTTATTGATCTATTTTTTTATAAAAAAAAATTGAATCGTTTTTTAGAATAACTGCACTAGCTGTTTGTTTATAATATTGTTTTCTTAAATTTGTAGAAATGGGTAGTTTTTCGGAAAAATCAACAGTTTATTCGTGAAAAGAAACTTTTGAGGAAAAACCTTCATTTTTAGGACAACGTGATCATTCGGCTTGTACATCAAAATTTAAGTATTTTTTGCCAAATGTTAAGCATTTCCTTACCTTTCCTTTGCAGTTACATTGTTTTAACTAAGTGAATGTCCTTATATTTATAATCATATAAAATTAGGCGCGAATTATTTTAGAAACATTTAGTTATTTCGAAAAACTATTCTTATTTTGGAAACATGAAGTAGTATCGATTTGGTAAAATAATCTAGTATTTACAAAAATTTGAATGTTTTTTTTGGAATAATTGTACTTTTTTTTCAGGAAATTCTTCTTCTGCATTCTAATGATATAATTTTACCAAAAAATCTGAATGTTTTTTTACTAACGCTACCATTTTTCAGGAAAAAAACCTTTTTTTCCTAATTCTGTAAAAATGAAAACTTTTTAAAAAACATGGTCACTTTATTCAATTAAAGAAACATTTTTTAAACAAAAATTATCTTGATAGAAATTTTATCGTATACCAGAAAATTGCAGTATTTTTGACCAAAATTAAACATTGTTTTTTTTTTTTGCAATATAATTATAATTTTTCGAAAGAATCGTCGGTTTATTCAAGAAAAGAAGTTTTTTTTGTTGAAAACCATTCTTCATTTTGAGGAGAACTTTATCGTATATCAGAAAATTGCAGTATTTTTTTATATACCAAAGTCTTCATTGTTCATTTCCTTTGGTCAACATTTTGCAAATTTGAGCCTTCCATATTACATATTACTTTATGTTGAGGTAGAATTAAGTATTAAAGAACTTCCCAAAACGTCGTAGCTGAACCTCCAGAGTATGAATCAGCATATTTTGTATCGATTTGGAAAAACTATCTAATTTTGGCAAAAATTTGAATTTTTTTTAGAATATTTTGTAAACACTTTTTATTTTGTAAAAATGTATCATTTTTTTAAAAACTTTGAATATTGTTTTAGATGTTCTATTTTGTAGACAATTTTCCCCTCTAATTTTGTAGAAATTTACACTTTTCGGAAAAGAATCGTCATTATTTTTGGCCAAAGTCTTCATTGGTCAACATTTCGTTTGGTGAATATTCCGCAAATTTGAGCAATTCTGATAATTTTACTTTATGTTAAGGTAGGAATAAGTGTAGGACAACTTCCCAAAACGTCCCAACTGAACCCCACAAATTTAAATCATGATATTTTGAATGTTCCTCTCTGAAGATTTCAATTAGTTTCAATGTAACACCAAGAGATTCCAGAGAGACATTGAGGATGTGTTTCTTACCTTCAGAGATCTGGCTGAGCAATATCGGATGAATGGCACGATCGTCAGTTCGGAACTTCCGTAATCTCTGGTCCTATATATATATACTCTTGGCAAATATTTGACCAATTGTTCTCCACCATTTCGAATCTTCATGTTTGTCATTGTTTCAAATTCGCTGCGGGGGGTGCCTGCTTTCTGTGGCTATGACTAAGTTGCGTTTTTGTTGTTGTTTTCGGGGAAAATCCGTGATTAATATTTTTTTCGCGCTTTTGCCAAGTAGCCGTTTTGGGGTTGCAGGATGGGCGAGGGCATTGTTTGATAATGGCGACCCTGAAATTGGGGAAGAATGCTTTGATGAATTTATTGGCCCGCCTGCATCCCAAGACAATATGCTAGTAATTGACAGTGATGGGATTTTGCATGCAAACCCGCCATCAACGCTGCGTCCATGGTAGCCTTCGAAGTCAATTTGACGAGGTCGTAGCTTTGTTTTTAAGGCCAGTAATTCTTGTTTTCAAAACGCTTTTTTGCATGGCTGCTGCGCCAGGAATCACTTTCCAAATTTGCAATTCATACGCAAGGGACTCCCGGTTATCCGGGGTTGGGAAATGGATCTGTCCGGTTAAACGAAACTTAGAAAAATGCGAGAATTTTTTTTTTAAAAATGTGACGTTTCTTATCCTTATTATTAAGATTTCTTATAAACAGAAAAAGGTATTAAAGTAAATAATGTATAAGAACGATATACGATTAGAAACAATTGCTTCGAAAAATTGGCTGAGAAAATTGCTGTTTTTTGGGAAAACATTGTTGAGATTTTAGGGAAGATGCTATATCAAATTTTGGAAAAAAAAAGGAGTTGTTATATGAAAGGGTATTATTTGAAATAGTTTTGATAGTTTGGGAAAAAGATACTGTAATAGTAGATTTTTTAGGGAAGAATAAGTAGATTTTTTGGGTGAAAATTTCAACCCCCAAAACTTCAGCATATTTTTTCAATAGGCTGAATTTTTCTGGGACAAACAGTACATTAATTTTTAGGGAAAATTAAGTAGATTGATTTTTAGGGATAAAATAAGTCATTTCTTTTAGGGAAAATAAGTTGATTTTTTGGGTAAAAAATGTGTAGATTTTTTGGGGGAAATTAAATACATTTTGGGGGGAAAATTAGTAGAATTTTTGGGGAAAATAAGTAACTTTTTTGGAATTTTTTAAAGAAAATTTATATGCTTAAAAATGTTTAAGTTAATTTTAATTGTTAGATAGGAAAATGGTAAAGTTTTAGAAATGCTCCTTTTAAAACAATTTCTTTTTTGAAGTGGTTTTTTTAATATTATGTTTAATTTGAGTTTTTATTGGAAATTGTGTTCATTTTTTTAAAATAATTACGTGTTGTTTTCTTGAAAGTTGTTTTCTAAAATACATGTAAATGCATGTACAAAAGGATGATTCGGTCGAAAAATCCCAATGAAGGGTAAAAGGTAACTAAAAATGTTTTGGATAAAAAGTCTTCACACCCTGTTGCCCACTTCAGGAATCACTGATTTATAGCAAACCCTTACATTTTTAGAAATAAACAAGCGTAGTTTTTGCTTATTAAATTCATGAAGTCCACAATTTTGCACCAAAATATTCGATCCATCCAGTACTAGGGTCGACTGGCTTCATTTTAGTTGTGTAAATAACGTCACCGAAAACCAAAGAAAGCATCACAATGACATCGCAATTACTTTCAAACATAAAAATTGTTTGAAACAATTATTGGATGGACAAATAGATTCATGGGCAAAGAGTATATAGCCGTGATTTCAGAGTTATTTCTTCTAATGAACACCCACTGAGAGAGGTAAGAGCCTCACGCCATTCATTTATCTAACTGATAATTAGCACCAATTCCACCATCCCAAATACCTCCATCAAACCTGGCAGAAACTAGCCTTGACTGTGCATTGTCAAGGTGTAGGTCAACTCTGTACTCAAGAAAAGTTAAGAAAGGCCGCATTCGAGGCACTAGTTAGGTGTCAGCGTGCAATCATGTCAGTCGTATTTTTTGCAAGAAAAAAATAAATTGCGTAAGATTTTATTAAACCATCATGTAAGAGTTATTGCTTGTCTTAATTATTTTAATGGTGGCATCCATGGTGAAGTTGCTACCAAATAAGTACAGGAAAGATTTAACATTTCTTCACTTCTTATTTGGGTCAGTAGAGCTTGCACAGATTGAGATATGTGGAAAAATTTCAAATAATTTCTACGTTTTTTTTTACAATAATGTACATTTAGTTCGCAGGTATTGTAAAACTTTCTTCCATTGGCTTAGTGCCATTGAATATCCATTGCATAATTTTATTTGAACAATGCAAGTTAAGGAATTAATGTACATCATTGCAGAATGTCATTTCAGTTTTTCTACCAATTTTTTTAAGTACACGTATAGTTCCATATTAATTTATTATTAAATCCGGGTTGTGGAATATCCGGGTATGAACTTTAATATCTGTTTAGTCGTGGAAACATATTACATGTATACATGTAAAAATCTAGTCTTTAACCAGGTTTACATGTATGTACAATGTCTTCGGTACTGCCATCTGGTGGGCATTTTACGCCCATGTAAGAAATTGCTGAAAATTGAAGAAAGTTAATTGTCCCCTAATAAAATGGAACCCCAGAAAATGTGTTTTTAAATATTCTTCATTTTTTAGACCTCATTACGATAAATGAAGCAGACATATGAATAAATTTTTTCATTATTTTTATTATTTTTACAATTATAGTAGTCCTGATTACTCGAGCTATTTCCATTTATTACCATGTACATAGCTTTGTACATTTATTATTATTTTTATTTTTATTATTATTAAATGTACATTTATTATAACGTAAATCTTTTCTGAATTGTTAAATAGCATTAATCGTTTTATTGGTTAATTGTACATGTATGACATGTATACATCTTTGATATTATCAACAAATGAATTGTTTCTTTTAAACAATCTTTATTCAACACGTCTTTCTATTTGTCCTTTTCTGGTTTATCCAATCAGCTTTCGATTATCCGAGGTGGTCGTAGTCCACATTAACTCGGATAATCTGGATTCTAATCATATTCATAAGTTCGTCATATTTTCGAGTACAGTATTTCCATCCACTTTGGAAATTTCCTCGAAGATAGTTTAAATCAATTTAACATATTTTTTCTAAGAATGACGAAGGGAACTAGTGATTCGAACTTCCCTGTTCTTAAATTTCTAAACGCTGAAATTTTCAATTAATTTAAATATTTATTTTGATATAAAAAGCGCCATCTAGTGATCAGCACAGGCAATGCGTAAAAAGTTTTTTTAAATTCATTTTGGATTTAATTCTGTTAAAGATTAAAATTGTAAAATTTCAAATTCTTGTAATTATTGCATGCGCTTGGTCATCTTCAGAAAATTATATAAAATACTGCATTAGTATATAAAACTATGTCCATATAATTTTAATAGTTAATAACAGACCACCATGACACTTTTAAAAAGGTAGTCGCTGCTGCATTATTGCTTTGCAGCGCACGTGCATGGTCTTCCGGTCAGTGGTCAATGGTCAATGGATTTCCGGAGAGCAGCAAGAATCGTTGCCGGAAGCTCTGTCCAGGTCGTCAACGGTCACCACCTCAGCTCCGCAGCACATCTCCTTGTCTTTGCGATATGTCCGCTTGGCGTTCCAGCAGCACTCCTCCACCTCCGACTCCAGAGCCACCACCTGGCCGTTGCAGCATTCGGACAAGTCGGTGTAGTACGGCTTTCCGTCACACAGGGACACGTCGCTGCCGTTGCGCGGCACCACCGTGCCGTGGAGACACGCTTCAGTCTTCAAGTCCACTAGGAGCCGCTCGCCGCAACAGAGGGCTCCATGAGCGCCCTCGGGTTTGGCGTGGATGGTCTCACCGCAACACACCTCCGACCGGAAGTCGTACAACTCCAGGCCGCAGCAGACGCCGTCAGCGACTTTCTGGATGCGGTGTGACTGCACCCAACGACCATCAACCATTGCAAAAGCTTCGCAACAGGTCTCCAGTTCCAAGTCATAAGGCGCCCCCTGGCAGCAGTCCGCCGATTCGCCACCAACGACGGTGGCCGGCAGCGGCTGCACCGTCCCCTGACAACAGATGGATATTGTGGGGTCGTGCAGCCCGACCATGCCGCAGCACTCGGTGGCCCCGCCTTGATGGCTGAAAATGGCGACGGAGGAGCGCACCAGCTTGCCGTCTGTGGCGCTCCATTGCTCACAGCACTTCTGGTTGCGTTGACTGTAGACGGTGCCGTCGCAGCAATCCTCGTCGTCGCTGTACGCCACCACCCGACCGCCACAGCATTGCTGCGACTGTGGGTTGTACAGCGTCCTTTGGCAACAGCTGTACAGAACTTCCGGCACCAGCTTCGTCAGCACCGAACCGTCGCAGCACTGATGCGTTGTGTAGTCGTATACGGCAGCGCCACCGTCGCTCAAGCAGCAGTCGTAGGTGGTGCCGTTGTGGCCAACAGGAAGCGGATGCAGGGAGCGGCCGTCGCAGCACACGAAGTGTCGGCTGTCGAACGGGGCGGCGCCGCAGCATTCGATGTGCTTTGACGCCTTTGCCACCACGGTACCGTTGCAGCAGAGGTGGGTGGCGCTGTTGTAGCTGGCGAAGTCTGAAAGGAGAATGACTCAACATCATGAGTGGCACAGAAATGGCGCAACTCAAAATGATCTATGGTAAAATTAAGGGACACAAACGCGACAATTTTGCAATTGTTGCCGGCCGGACCCCACCACGGATAAATAGGGAGGGTTGGGCAAATGAAGGGCAATGCGTTGCCTGTTACAAAACCGACAACACGATTGATATCTGCCGGCTAGAGCTCCATTGGCCCCAATGTACGACAAAGAGCAACTTGTGTTGCAGGCATGTTTGATGATGATGTAACTGAGATGTGCCGTATATCTATCTATCTATATATATAAAATAGAAAACGACGCCATTTTGTTTTTTAAGGCTAGCCATTCCTGTCCGTATGATGAAAGTCCGTATGATTGGCCGTTCGTGGCACACCCCCCAGGAGCGCGAACTCCGTGGGGAATAACAAGGCCATAAATCT
>JAQGBX010003228.1:0-17890 GCA_034698745.1 Megaphyllum sjaelandicum
ATTGGTTTTTCCCAGGGAGCATGGGATCTTTGGGTATCTGTTGTGTGTATTGATTGTCTGATCTTTTCCATGTATGTATTTAGTTTCCTGTGGGCAAGTTTTGCTGGAGGTACATATAAATTTGCGTAATGTTTTTCCCAGGTGTCTCTATTGATGGGAGGTAGCCTTTTGATATAATTTTGCTTAAACTTTCCTATTAGTGTCCAGAACTCCGGCGAGTTTTTAGCTTTTAAAATTTTCCCGTGCCATGTAAGAATATATTGATCTTTAGTTAGTTTGCATTGTTCTAAAAATTTTGTTTTGGCCAGTTGAAGACTTCTTAGTGTTTCGATATTTGGGTAGGTTAAGAATGTTTGGGTGGCTATTGTAACCAGTCTTTTCAATTGTAAACAGGAGTGGTTAACCAGGGAGATTTATTTGGTTTAGGGGCGTTTGTGTTTGCTTTATGGAGGAGTCTGAGGTCATTAGCGGTGTTCAATAACACTTCTGAGAATTTGGAGTATTGTGATGAAGGGGGTATGCTGATGAAATTGGCGCATGAAAGCTTATCCTGGAGTGCGGTGTGAAATTCGTTTTCCAGACAGTTTTTCCAGATTATTTTTGGGTATGAAGGAGTGAGGGGTAAATTTATAGGATTAGGGTGGTTTATAATAAGGTGGGTGGTGATGGGGAAGTGGTCTGAGTTGGTGAGAGGGAGCACACTAAATTCTTTGATGTGTGGAAGAGCTAGTTTGTTAACAATGGAGTAGTCTAAGACGCTGAATACTTGTTTATTGTAGAATGTTGGCGTTCCTGCGTAGTCTCCTAGTGTTCGACTGTTTAGTATGGTAAATTGTTTCTCTTCAAGGAGTGAAGTTAACCATTTCCCCTGATTATTGGTTTTGGAGTCAGTAGAATTCCTGTGTGTGAGCATGTCGGGGTTATTGTTGGATGTTATACAAGTGTTTTTAGTTGATGTTCGGGCATTGCAGTCGCCAGTTATAATAAATGGGTATTGGAATGGGTATGATATGTCCACTGAGAATTGATTGCGTAGAGGGTTGTTCATGTTATTAGGTAGGTAGACAGCCGTTAAGATAAATTTAAAGTTATTGGGTAAGTATTTGATTTTGATGGTAATCCAGTTTTGTGTGACATTGATTTTTTCTATGACTTCCAACTTGACATCGTTAAAAGCCACTGCTAACCCTTTAGATGGACGGCCTTGGACTTTGGTTTTGATTGCATGTACGAAAATGTAGGTATAGTTGTCCTGAGGAAGGGGGAAAGGGGAGGTTGCCCATGTTTCAGAAAGACAGATGATGTCGTAGCTGCATAGTATTTTGGTAGTGGAGTCCTCTCGAAGGTGTCTGTTTATTCCAAAGACATTCCAGGATATGATTTTGATCTCACTCTGGGGTGGAGTTATGGGTTGGAGTTTTTTGACAGTTGAGATGGAGATGTGGAGGTTGTGGGGAATAATAGGTTTGTTGTGAAAGGGTTAGAGGGGAAGATGTTTGTTGTAGTGTTTGTGGGAGGAAACTGTTGAGTTAGGGGATTGGGAGCGTTGTTGGGGAATGTAAGGGGGTTGGTATTCCCATGGGAAGCATCGGGGATAGTCCATGTTGGTGCAGGGGATATATTTTTGGTAAGTGTGTCAATGGTATACTTCATTCCATTGTATAATATGTAGCTATCTATCATTTTAACTCGTTGCCCTAGTTTTTTGAGGTGTTGCAGGTGAGGTAGGAGTAATTGACATTTAAGTAGTGTTATCTTGCAGAAGCTATGTTCGAGGCCTATCTTGAAGTAGGTGGGAATAGTATGTAGACGTTGAAAGTTATTTATGAAGGCTGTGAAGAATTGGTCGTGCTCTTGTCGGTGACTGAATTTAATAATTACTGGTGGAGAGGGCCGGTTAATTGAGGGTCGGTTTAAGGGGTGTACCGCTTCGAGCTTTATGTTATCACAGTTAGGGAGGTTTAGTTGGGTGAAAAGTATCCTAATCTGGCTCTCCCATGTGTTATTGGGGGGCGGTGGTGGCAGTCCGAAAATGACACATGATTCTCGCCGCGAGTAATTTTCGAGATCTTCTAATTTGTTGTTAAGAGAGTTAAAAGTGGATTCAGGATGGAGTTGCATGCCGCAATTCTAATTCTGGTTATTGGCCCTAGCTGATAACAATTATTTCCAGTCGCTTGAAACTGGAAAACCAGGTTTATTACGGCCCTTGCCTTAGACATGTTGTTATGGGTGTTCTATCCATTGATAGTAATAACTTTAACTTAACCCCATTTTGAGCAAAATTTAGTATAATTTTTTAACCATAACACCTACAAGAAAATATCAAATTAGGAAAACGAAGAGCATGACTTACTTGTATGTGTTCAAGTGGTTTCGTTTTTATTGGCAATTATTTAAAGTTGTTACATTGTTTTGAATATAGGGGCAAAAACCAATAGTTAGCTGTGCTGCATTACAAAGGTATTCTTTTTTTTTAGTGTTCTCTCCCATTGAAAGGGAGAACGCCGCTAATATATACAGCGTATTCTAATTGTAGGGACACAACAAAAAATTTAAAGCATGTGGGTGTGTAAAGTGCAAGAGTAAGGGGAGGGAGCTAGAAGGGCACATGGAAGGAAAGTACAATGGTAAGTGTTGAATGGTTGATACTAATCACAAAACAGTAGAAGGACAAGAAGGGTAATTGCAGAGATATGGATAAGGAAATGTCGCAACAAAACGGAAAATCAAAAGCATTTTTGAAAAGGAAAGCCAAGTTGGCAGAAGGAAGCGCCAGGTGACGGTAGCGTTCATGGTGGCACAAAGGTATACTGCAGTAAGCTAAATGCATGTACTGCATTACACCAGTTTTTTCTAGTATATATTTCCGTCATAAAAATCTAGATATAGTGACCACCTGTCTATTGTGTACAGTGACCAGTGTGTGTTGTCTTTTTTTGCAATTTTTAATTTGCCAATGTACCTTATAAAGTGACTAGGTAATGGACGAGTCACCTTACATCATGCTTTAACCCCAATGGTTCTCAAATAGTTCAGCCAATCGTGTCATTCAGATGGAAACTAACCACTAAAAACATGATCATAAGAAGCAAAACAAGGGAAACTGGACAATTTTTTCTTAAAAAAAAATGTGTAATAAGACAATAAATATACTGCGTGTAATGCACATGGTCATGATGATTCTGTACTTTTTGTTTTTGTTGTTTTTTACTACATGTATTACAGTTTACGTGAACAAGTACAGTGTGCAAGTTCATTTTGATTTAATTCAGGCACTTTTTATATAGTGACCACCTGCGTACAGTGACCAACATTAAATTTTTTTAGTGGTTACTCATAACAGGTTTTACTGTATATACTGTATACTGTAGATATCAATGAAATCGTAGATAGTGTATGCATTGCACACCAATACAAATAGTTACCAGACCTAAAATACTCATTTAATTTCAATATCTACGATTAAATTGCATACTTAATAATACAGAAATTATTAATCCAGAACTATGATTGCTACAGTATTTGGCACAAGAATGGAATTGCATTTCGTCTCCAAATTGAATTGTCAAGTATAGAAATATTCTGTTTTATACGTGAGCCATATATAATTTAGAATATGAATGAATTTTCATCAATTTTTTTTTAGAAAATATTTATATAGAATTTATTTGGATTACGATAATTTAGAGAGGGAAGCAACATGGTATTTGCACATAAAGCGAATTGTTGCGTTCAATATTTTTGCGTTTAATTGACATTCTGTTTTGTACTGTGTATTGATTCTTTCAGTTTCGATGAACAATATATAAAAATGTTAAGAATGGATTTGCGTGTTGTTGTTTGTGACTGAATCGGTTCTAATTGGTTCTAAAAAAGTTGATTTCAAATGCAAATTGTTCAAGTGCATAAATCCAGCATATATAAATCCGAGGAAGACCATGGAACTTCACCTCACAAGTCAAACAGACATTTCAGTAGACACACATACTACATCATAAAATTCAAAATGAAATATGCTTTGGCTTTTCTCCTTTTTGGATTATTTACTTTCAGTATATGCTTAGCTGCACCTGTTGAAAATGGCCTGGACATTGAAGGTAAGATAATTATTAAAATAACGTACATGTATTAAACAGTATACCGTTGGAAACTAATAGTAAAATACAGTAGGCCCTACAGTAAAACCTGTTAAGAGTGACCACCAAAAAAATCTTTGTTGGTCACTGTACAGTGTACACAGGTGTTCACTATACAAAAAACGCCTGAATTAAATAAAAATAATAAACATGTACACTGCACTTATACATGTAGACTGTGATACAGCAGTAAAAAGCCACAAATCCAAAAAAGTAAAGAATTATCATGTCCAATTAAGGGCTAAAGCAAGATGTGACGTGACTTATCTGTTATATGGTTACTTTTTAAGGTACATTGGCAATGTAAAAATGGCAAAAATGACAACACACACTGGTCACTGTAAACAATAGACAGGTGGTCATGGTCACACTATAAAAACAATACACTAAAAAGTTGTCAACGTAAACAGCTAGGTCGTCATCATTCAAAGGTGGTGACTTTTCAGATTTTACTGCATATTCAATACATGTATACATTTCACACTGAATTGGCTGCCGTTTTCATCTGAACATTTCTTGGTATATTCTTTAATGGTTTCAAATTCTGACGTCATCCTTTAGATTTTGAAATGTTTAATTATGTCTACCACTGATTTACGAGTTACTCATATTTACGTAATTTTTTTAGATGCAAAAAAAGAAGGGGAAAACGCGCTCAACCATTTCACGAAAGGTGAGAATGATGGAGATGAAGGTGGCGATGATGATGATGACGATGATGTGAAGGGTGAGGACGACGATGAAGATGATAGCGACGATAACGATGAAGAGGATGATGATGAGGAGGAGGAGGAGGTTGAAGATGATGAAGATGATGTAAATGAAGAATTAAAGGCTGATCGCAGGCGAAGAGATGACAATGATGATGAAGATAATAATGGCGATAATGATGATGATGATGATGATGATGATGATGAGGAAGATGATGTAAATGAAGAAGCAAAGGCCGATCGCAGGCGAAGAGATGACAATGAAGATGAAGATGATAGCGACAATAGCGATGAAGAGGATGATGATGATGAGGAGGAGGAGGAGGTTGAAGATGATGAAGATGATGTAAATGAAGAATTAAAGGCCGATCGCAGGCGAAGAGATGACAATGATGATGAAGATAATAATGGCGATAATAATGATGATGATGATGATGATGATGATGATGAAGATGATAAAGACGATGTAAATGAAGAATCAAAGGCTGATCGCAGACGAAGAGATGACAATGAAGATGAAGATGATAGCAACGATAGCGATGAAGATCATGATGATGAAAAGGAAGATGCCAAACCCGATTTTTCAGTTGAATCCTTAAACACTGTGCAAGAAATTGAGCCTAAGTGATATAACAAATGCATATCAGCAGCTATAACATCAGGACAATATAAACAATTACCATTTTTAGTGATTTTTTTTCCTAGTAACAATCGTATTCTAACAGTCAAAACAATAAAGTTACACTAAAATACATTTTTGGTTATTCTGAACTTTTTATTATAGTTATTATTATTATTATTATTATGATTATTATTATGCGAATTTGATCAAATTTTAATTTCTGCTAGGACGCAACTCGAAAATATTTACAACTTTATTTTGAGTTTTAAATTATCTTTTAAGCATTTTACGGACCAGAAACTTAAAATCTAAATATATAATTTAATAAAACTGACTTGTTTAGCATATTCGCAAATTTAAATTTCTCCTACGACCCAACTCGAAAGAATTTACTTCATTTTTTTGAGTTTAAAACTGAATTTCAAGCACTCTTCATACCATAAACGTCAAATTTAAAGTGATTATTCGATCAAACTAACTTGTTTATGCATCTAATAACAATTATGATGTGCTGATTTAAATTTCTCTTAATTAGGCGGTCATACATGAGGAAAGTTATATCTGGAAACTTACCAATTTCAGGCGTGTCCAATAAGTCAAATGTCTATTTCTGAAAATTTTACTAACCATGGCTTTTTTTTAAAAAAAAAAGCTTATACTGAAAGTAATTAGACTATTTATATTTTTATAATTGACAAATTAAAACATTTTCTTTCTCGTAATTTACATTCTAAAAAAACAGAACTTTTTGAAAATGCATGCCGGACTTCCAGATATAACTTTACTCGTAATTGATCGCCTTTAAGGTGGCCTGAAACTCCATCCATGACCACAGGAAAGGCTTGCCGGATGAAAAAGTTAAAATTTATCCTTAAATATTTTTTAAATTTTATCCTCGAAAAATATTGAAAATTTTGCAAATTTGTCCTCGAAATAGGTTGAATATTTGAAACTAAATTTACTCGGAAAACTTTGCAAATTGTTATTGGAAAAAGTTGAAATTTTAAAAAATTAACTCAGAAAATTACGAGACTAAGAAGTCCTGGGTGGCGGGCCCTTTGATCCATCTGCACCCCCCTACTATCTATGGGCCTGTCTCGTGATCGACCAAAAAACTGCCTCAACATTTCCGTGTATGATACAGTGTATATATATATATATATATATATAAAAAAGTCGCGTACATGTAATTTGTTTTATGAATTTAAGACTTGTAAGGCCGTACTAGTGTCACGCAGTAGCAAAAAAATTGTATCCGATTTGGATACAGATTTTTTTGCATGACATACCCATTTTAAAATACCTAGCGGCACCTGTTATCGACTTTTTTTCCAAATGTTCTGTTACAGATGCATGCATCTGCATGCTGCAGCCTCATGTATACATGCTGCAGCATGTATACATGAGGCACATGCGTCATGATCGATTCAAATTAGACGACACCTTTGCAAAGGAGTAAAATAATGTTAATCAATGTTAAAACAATTAATTGAATTAAAGGCTAAAAAGCTCTTCTTGGACAATTTTGAAATGAACTTTGGATACGAACATCATGCTTGATACTGAAATTCACCTGTTAATTAAAAGTGTCCGTCACTGAATGGGTAATTAGCTGTGTCTGATTACAGGAAGAGATTAATCAATGACGTTTTCTTTAAGGTGCGCAAGCGCGGATACAAATCTAATCGCCGATTAACTTAATCCACTGAAACGTGGGTTTTTTTTCCCGAAACTAATCGCTAAACGGTAAAATTGCATGCTTTCCTGCCATGCACACCTACAACATGAGGAAGCCATCATACATATTTGTTAACGGACACAATGCGAACAGGGAGTAGAGGGGAAGCCAATGTTATGCCAGTTATGACCATGGAAGGCCTAAGTTAATAGAACTATGAATGATAGCTACATGGAAAAGTGGCAAGGAACTTAAAAAACAGTAAATCCGATGTTGCGTTTTAGGCTCCTCACAATCAGTTCATAGTTCATTAAATTTCGGCCATCCATGGTCATACCTGGTATCATTTTGTTAAGAAGAACTTGGGCAGCATTACCGCATAGGCCTACAGTAAAACCTGAAAAAGTGACCAACTTCAAATGGCGAACACTTTTTTAGTGTATTTTTTTCCTAGAGTACATTTCCTTCAAAACATTCTCTGTATAGTGACCAGTGACCACCTGTCTATTGTGTACAGTGACCAGTGTGTTGCCGTTTTGGCAATTTTTACATTGCCAATATACCTTAAAAATTGACGAGTTAACGGATGAGTCACGTTACATCTTGCATTAACCATTGGACATGATGATTCGGTACCGTTTTTGGTTTTGCATTTTTTACTATGTGTATTACAGTCTACATGTATAAGTGCAGTGTACATGTTCATTATTTTAGTTTAATTCATGGTATTCAGCATTCTTTGTATAGTGAGTACCTTTGTACTGTGACCAACATAGCATTTTTTGGTGATCAATCTTAACAGGTTTTACTGTAATTATTTTTTGAATGCATCCAATAGTTCTGTTCCAATAGTACTATAGTCTGAAGACATTCAAAAAATAATTGCACGGTATTGTAGCCTTGCTTCTTCTAAATAAAATGATACCAGTTATTACAATAGATGGCCTAAATTCCAAGAACTATAAATGGATTGCAAGGAACCTAAAAAACAGCAAATACGATGTTGCATTTTTAGTTCCTCACAATCCGTTCATAGTTCTTGGAGTTTCGGCCATCCATAGTCACAACTGGTATCACTTTGCTAAGAAGAAGCTAGGCTACAATACTGTGCAGTTATTTTTTGAATGTCTTCAGACTATAGTGACATTGCAACAGTACTATTAAATGCATTCAAAAAATAATTATACCGAAATGTAGCCCAAGTTCTTCTTAACAAAATGATACCAGTTATGGCTATTGATGGCCGAAATTCAAAGAACTTTGAACGGATTGTAAGGAGCCCAAAATGCAACATCATATTTGCTGTTTTTACGTTCCTTGCAATTTATTCATAGTTCTTTGAATTTCGGCCATCCATGGCCATAACTGGTATCATTTTATTAAGGAGAAGTCAGGCTACATTACCGTGAAATTATTTTTTGAATGTCTCCAAAAACAACAAATAAATTGTCTGCTTAACCAACATGCTTAAAGCGACATTTATGTATTTGAAGTTTATTTAATATTTATAACAGATTAAGGGTACGCATTCGTTGGCATTTGGAAGAATGTTACTTTTTTTACTACTAGCGCCAACCAGCAGGCAAATTTAAAACTTAAATGCATTATTAATGTTTGCCTGCTGGTTGGCGCTAGTGGTCAAAAAAATTAACATTCTTACTTAAGGTGGCATCTCACCGGATGCGTGGACGTGTGCGGCTTCGCGTGGCATTCGCTGCGCGTTCATCACGCTCACCGCACTAGGCTGTTGAGCTTGTATTGCGTGAAACAAAGCGCAATGGCGCTTCAGCGCTAAATTTAAAAAATTTCAGCTGCGCATTGGTCTTGCGCATTTTAACACACGAGCTATGGCGCTTCATCGCGATATTTAAAAACTATTTTAAAAGCTGCGCGGTAGTGGTTTTTACGCGCATTCTTAGTACACATGGACCTCTGCTGAAAAACCTCATTTATCATCGCATAAATTGTTTTAGTAATAAAGTTGTCCCTCTTTTGGGTCACTCGTTAAAAATCCTGTTTCTGCTACAGTAAAACCCCGAAAAGTTACCACCTTTAAATGGTGACCACCTGTTTATGTTGACCACTTTTTAACGTTTTATTTTTTCTAGTGTACATTTCATGCATAAAAATTCTCCGTATAGTGACCAAGAACACCTATCTATTGTGTACAGTGACCAGTGTGTGTGGTCTTTTTTGCCATTTTTGCATTGCCAAAAGTATATTGACTCGTTATTGAGGGTTGGCATACATGTATCAACTCACAAGTACATAGTAAATGTTCATTTTAATTTAATTCAGGCATTCTTCGTATAGTGGCCACCTATGTACTGTGATCAACATTGCACTTTTTTGATGGTCACTCTTAACAGGTTTTACTGTATGTAATAAAAGAAAAATTGCACTCTGATCTTAAATCGAAATGTTATTTGAATTATTTAAACAAATTAAATTAGGATGCATAGATGATTTGACACATTTGTGAAATAAAAGAAATCCGTTCTTGGATTATATACTGCATTCGATTTTAAAATATTTTTAATAATATACTGTGTACAATGTAATTTTTTAGTACCTGTTAAATTTAGTTCGCTGCATATAGTTTTGATTTATTCCTAACTGTAGCCAATAAGAAATTCTTAAATAAATGTTCGAAGCAGTCTGTTGCAAACTTTCTATTTGTGCACACGACATTTTGCAGAAAAATGCTTCCAACATATTTAAACAAGTTTTTAAGCCCTATGACATGTTTGTCAAAATGCGAAACCTTAAAGTACAAACAAAGTTGATTGGATCAATATTAGAAAACGCTGAGCTTTTAGTTTAAAATTCTTTTGACTTCATAGGTATTCTTTTTATAAGATTCGCAATGGCATCTCTTTAGACGGCTATTAACAATTGCTGGGCGAGGTGATGCAAAAATAAACAAGGCACGTGAACATCTGAAAAAAGAAGAAACCAGGTAAGTTGAAACATATTGTAATTGACATGCTGCCATGTGCTACTCTGACTTCTAGCTTACAGTTTTTACGCCTTTGTAACGTAAAATAAAAAACGAAGACCCACTGGCATAAAAAAGTTGGGTAGAAGTCAGAGAATTTATTCAGATTAAGGATGACTCGAAAGTGTAATTATTTTACCACACAGGCGTAATAAAAGTTGGCTACAAGTGAGATAAAACACTCGATAGAATTTCATCTCGAGTCATACTAAATCTGAATAAAATCTCTGACTTCTACTCAACTCTTCTGATGCCTGTGTGGCTTTGTTTTTTTATTACATACCACACAGGCGTATTACATACCACAATAGTTGTCTAGAAGTCAGATAAAACACTCGATAGAATTACACCTCGAGTCATACTAAATCTGAATAAATTATGTGAATTCTACCCAACTATTTTGATGCCTGTATAATAAAAAACGAAACCACAAAGGCATCAATAGAGTTGAGTAGAAGTCAGAGAATTTATTTAGATTTTGTATGACTCGAGATGTAATTCTATCGAGTGTTTTTATCTGACTTGTACTAAGCCAACATTTATTATTCCTGTGTGGTAAATAATTACATCTGGAGTCATACTAAATCTGAATAAATTCTCTGATTTCTACCCAACAATTTTGAGGCCTGTGTGGCTTCGTTTTTTTATTATACGCCACACAGGCGTAAAAACAGTTGGCTAGAAGTCAGGGTAGCACATGGCAGCATGTCAATTACAATATGTTTCAGCTTACCTGGTTTCTTTAATTTTTTCAGAGATGCTTAACTAAGCATTCTGTTTTCTCCCACTGTCCCGGTAATTGCGGCAAACAGGATCATACAAACATGGACGGTCTCTAAGCCAGTTAATAAATAATTCCATTTCGAGTGGCTCATCTAAATCTAACGACGCCATTTTTCTTAATTTTTTTGTGTTCAATGCACATGCGCCAGTTAACTTCCTGTCAACTGAATCGGAGGCATACTACACCTTGGGTGGATTTATGTGTTGCCGATTAGTAATTGGCCGCGCATGCGCAGTGCAGTAAAAATACAGCCATTTCATCTGATTTTGCAGCCGATTCGGGTTTTTTGCTACAGCATGACACGGCCTAGTAAATCTAATACTGTACATATATCTAAAATCATAATAAATTCATCTCTATTAATATACAATATATTAATCCTAATTGATGATATAAACTTAAATAATAACTTTTTTAATTACATGTAAGCTAATCAAACCAGTTCTTATTTCATCTTTATGGGCTTATTTCCTTAAAAGAAAAATTCAAACTGCGGAATTCTTTAGCATAAAACAACTATCCTATCCTTTTGTGGGAAATTGGTATTAATTTAATAATCGATATACCTCATGAGTATAATATAAGCCAACTAAAGCATCAGCTATACAGTATAAGAATGCCGTTTTATTAATTGAAGACTGAAAAATTCAAAGATATGACACAGTTTCTTTATCATGTTTTATATGCCAATAATAATTTCTCTGACTTTTCCAGGTTTACAAACTAATCTCCCTGACTCCTGACATAGGCCAATGTTATCGTAGATTTTATAGATTTCATTTGAAAAATGTACACAAGAACATGTTGAATGTTTTAGAAAATCAGCATAAGACAATATTCAAACTATTGAAAATTTCGGATAATGTCCTCGAACATGTTGGAAATGTTAAAAATCCGTGAAATAGGTTTAAAATCTTCTAAATTTTTACTTGGAAAAGGTTGAAAATTGCGCAAATTTGATCTCTATATACAAATAATTGACAATTTTGGAAATTCGTCCTCAGAAGACATGGATATGTTTTTAAAAATTCGCCCTCGGATGCTACAATCAATGACTATCGTAGTTTGGATGCGTTACTTGATACTGTATATTCCTTTAACGAACACAATGGTGATACATAGATTAGGGGATGCAGCTTCAATTTTTTTTAAATTTTTTGGAATTTAGGTAAAAAAAAGTTTGAATTTTTTTTAAAATTTGACAAAAAAGGGCGCCCAGGCGCCATTGCAATCATGCACGGTACGCTACTGTTTCAATATGGATGATGTCAAATCAAACGTAGGCTATATAGAGAAAAAACGCTAACCAAACATTTTTTTATTTGACATACAGTATCATAAAATCAAGACAACGTATGCTATGCAGGGGTATATTTGGTGTCTTAATTTAATCGGGAGATATGATAAAAAAAAACGAATAATGAGCTTTCAACATCCTGCATTTGCTGTAAATCTCGTGTTTTATTTTCAATACCCTAAAATTTCAGCTTTATCTCAAACTCAGATACTTGTAATTTCCTGTCACTTAAGTCATTTTTTTTAATTTCGCCAACCTGAATATCGTCGCGTGAATGTTAATAATAAACCAATATCTATTAGCATCGGCTTCCATGCAATCATGTACATATATACAGCATATTTAGATAATCATCAAACCGAAAACTTCCACAAAAAGCGCTAATACAGAAACGCTCCGCAATTACTCGGAAAAAAAGGAACCGGCATTTGGAAGATCTGGAATTAATTAAAAACATAAGCCGAAATAATTACGCTGTTGCCCAACCCCATATACGCGTACAGCGCTGTTTGTAATTATTTCCGTTCTTCGTTTAAAGTGTTCGTTAATTATTGACATATATAAAACTGGAATTAATTGAAAAGGGGAACGATGTTTACAATGAAGAAAGAAAAAAAAAAAAAAACATGTGAAGCGTGGAACAACTTGGTCGCCTCCCCACGTGAAATTAAACTAGGAGGAACTTGCAAAGTGAATAAGAAACTACAAATGTGTACTTAACATAATACTTGCAATTTAGATAGAAAATTGCACGTTACTGACAGAAATTCATCAACTGGCCATCATTACTGAACATTTTTTTTAAAGTCAGTATTAAATTTATAGAGAAATAATGTATGGCCTACGATTAAATTGTATACTATTTTTACACTTTTTGAGTGGTGTGCACGTTACTAGTACATGTACATGTACCTGACATATTTATAAAGTAGAGATGTATGGGTGGGAGCACATTGAAATTTTTCAAGTATGAAAGTTACTAACCGACCAGTAGCGCCACCCATGGCGGGAAACAATAAGTAATGCGTTTAAATGAGGTTGCTCCATATAGTGACACATAAATTAGCCGAGCCAGGCTGAACGCAGATAAATTTGAAAAGCGGGAAGCAGGCTTGCAAGAAACAAAGTGGCACACGGAGCACTATTGGGCAAAAGTGGAGCCATCGACTGAATGCCGCCTATGTACCATAATAAAGTGTCCTTCACTCATCATGAGATGTTAACGCGCATATGTAAATACAGTGCAAGGCTGACTGCGGCATATTTGACCTTGCACAACACATGCCATAGCGCCACCAAGCACGCTAATCATCACGCAGATATCAGGGTTCACCTTGCGCAGCACATCTGCAAAAATTGCAGCGGACAAAAAGTAGAAAGTAGATGAAGTAACGTTCATACTTAATAAGTTTCACTGTGCTCCCACCATATGAATGTTCTATATTTACGTTTTTTTTTCCATGGGGCGTCTTGTAATATGACAAATTGCTTAAGTGGTATGGGGGCGCTGCGGCGGTCATGTTTTTATTGGCCGCTTCCGCAAGTTGTATTGAAACTATAAGCAAGTCAGCCATTTCGTCTCCGGCACAAGGTGGCGTCTTAATAGGTGAGTTTTCAATTACAGCCCGAGCAAAGCCGGGTTTTCCAGCTAGTAAATTATATTCAGATTGAGACGATTTCTTTATGCATTTCAAAATGCATTCAGATTCAGACAACAACATAATGCATTTCAAAATGCATTCAGATTAAGACAATATAATGCATTTTTAGTGTATTTCTTTTTGCATTTCCTTACCCATGTAGCAAAACTAATTAAATAGCCAAAAACTGACCAAAAAAAATGCCCAAAGATAAATCAAAATGATTCTCCGTATAACAATAAATGAATACTTTAAAAAGGGGAGAAAATGACGTCATTTCTTGGAACATCGATTTGGGGGTGCATGTCTTCATTGGGCATTGGTCGAATGTGCATATGCCGCAGCGCCATTAATGGAGCAGTTTATAAAGATATTTTGACAAACTTTATGGTACCTAGTGCTGAAGACCAGTTTGGTGACCAGCCATATATGTTTTAAAAAAAATTTTCCTGCTTATAAATGCAAAATTGTGCGACAGCAAATGCAAGACTGTAACATCAGTTGCATTGAATGGCCTACCGCCTGGATCTAAATCCAATCGAAAATCTTTGGTGCTTGCTGAAGAAGAAAATGGCTAAGCTTTGGTCACAATCTAATGACGAGCTAGAGACAACCATTCAAAATTTCTGGAATGAAATAACACCAGATGAATGTAAAAATTTGATAAAACAAATCAAGCAATCGCATTGCTGCTGTTTTAAAAGCCAGAGGTGGCAAAATGCATTTTTAATTTGATGTGGTCTAATACTTTTGTCCTGTGTATCTCTTGGTCTAATACTTTTGTCCTGTGTATCTCTTGGTCTAATACTTTTGTCCATGGATGTTTTTGGAAAATATTTTTTTTTTAAATTTTGTTAAACAGATGCAGAAATCATGTCAACTTTGTTAACACACTCTGAACCATGTTGGTACTAATGGTAAACAAATAAATCTCATTACTTGTAAAGTTTAGAAATTATTCAAGGTGTTTTTGGGACATTGCAACTTTCTGTGCTGGTGGTCTAATACTTTGGGCCGGGGGTTGTAGAGTGGCCATCCTGACAAGTCCGGCCAAGAATACATATTTGGGCAGGTATTTTTATTGGTTTTGCTAGTTTGAATAGTACAAATCATGCTATAGGCTGGTTTAGCTAGATTGAATAGGAAAAATCATGCTGTGGGCCTGTCTTAGCATTGTTGGCCTGTGCCATCATGTATTTGGAGGGACACCCCTGCTGGTGTCTCTCCTTAGCGTTTATTTATGGCTAAATTGACATTTTCTTTTGCTGGATGGGGTGCGACCCTCTTGTGGTTAGTGCCAGCATCTTGGGGTGCGACCCTCTTGTGGTCAGTCTATGGGTATTAGGGTGCGACCCTCTTGTGGTCGCAAGCTTAGGCGTTAGGGTGCGACCCTCTTGTGATGGATTTATTACGGCATTAGGGTGCGACCCTCTTTCTTATTCATCCTGACTCCTTGAAGAGACAAGTCTGCCAGCTTGTTAAGGGTTGCCTCTTCTTGTTCCTTTAAGTACAACCCTTCTATATATTCGAATGGCTAAAACTAGGAATATCTTACAAGCCTCATGAAGTAAATTGGAAAAAAGATAATTGGTTATTGCAGTGGCCTTCTTCCTATTTTTGGATTGCCACCAGCTCAACACCACTGCTCTCCAGCTGCTTTTTAATGCTGCTGTTACCCGCCCCCTCTCTGGTTAAGAAGGGGGTCCGGGATAACACACAGGATCTATATAAAGAGTGCTTAGGTAGCGTCCTTGCCCTCCTCAGAGGTGTTTTGGATTGCACTCCCTTAATTAAGAGGGGATCGAGCAATTTAACCTTTCTTTAATTACTTGGTAGGCACGAGTCATATGAACTTCCAAAACATAAGCAACAAGGGAACACCATAAGGTCCTATCTTAACCTATACTAAACCTAACATAGCTTTAGCCCTTCTAACCTTTTCCCCTTGGGCTTCCAAGGCCTCAACTTCTTAGGTCTCACAATGTATATAGGGAGGTGCTCCGGGTTAAGGGCTACCTGGAGATGTTGGTCTCATTGTCTTATGGCCCTCGGATCCAAAGTTATCACGAAACTGCATTTTAAGTAGTCCGGGACCCGACTGGCACAGATAACGCTTGCATCTTTTTGGCATCTTTATCTTGATTTCATCCAATGACAATTGATTATGTAAATCAGGTCGTAAAGTTGTTTTTCCGTCTCACCTGACCCCCCTTTTACATTGTCCATCACCTATCAATTAGGTCAGGGTCCTTTGGTGGTGGGAACACCTTTCAATTTATGGAGATGGGCAATTTGGAAGCTCTCCTCCACAATTCCCTGCTGTCCTAATATTGTCTTAATTTACGCCGGATCAATTACATAGGCCGGATGCAGAGTCATCTGGACCCGAAGGTGACATCCGGCACCCATGGCCCGATCCCCATGGTCCAGGCATCACAAGTCACATGACATGTCAGGTGATAATTATTATACTGCATAAAAGTAGTGACTTTGGCAGATTTGCCATTCATTAATCTACAACATGTCAGCTGCATCAGAGCTTTGCAAACGCCGGCCCACCAGAAGTGCTATGGCAGAGAGGGAGACTTGGTTCCCCATCCTCACCAGAGGAGATGAGTTTGTAGTTCATCATCCGGAGTTCCTGGGGATCATCTTGGTTGCAGGCTCCTTGGCCCTTTATGCCTATGGGCCATATGGAAAGTTACTTTGTAACCTATGGGATGAGGGGAACTTCCCCCACAGCCCGGAAGGAGCGGTTGACCTCTTCTTGTTCGCCTCCAGAGCCCTTCTGATCCTGATGCGTGGGGTCCGGGTGTGTGTTCTACACCCCCCCCTTTGGGACTGCGAGTGCGAGAAATGCAGGGTGGCCAATTAGTTGTGTAGCATTTGGGGCAAGGCAGATAAAACTAATATTATTTTCCTTGCACAACTTTAAAGCATGCACACTTGTGTGAAATACAAATGGTCACCAATCAAAATCTTCTTTCCTGCATTGTTCTTCACAAGTGGAATAAAATGGTTTGCTATCCAGTCCTCAAAGATGTCCTAGTCCATCCATCCAGACTTGCCAACATTCAGTCTAGTTCCGGGAGGAGCATCCTGTAACCAGTTGGACATCGTATTTTTGCCTCTTATATGTTGGAAGAATTTCACCTGCAGCATTTTCACAGACCATTACTGTGAAACATGATTTTGTTGAATTTCTGAGGACTTTAAGATGGCTCGTAACCCGTCTGAAAAAGTCGTGATTTCTTGGGATCATCATGAAATTCAGATTTAGCAAAGTTGTAGATATTATGTGGTGGAATTCCTAGAAGTTCTGGTTCCAAATTATTAAAAAAGGTTGATTGTTTCTTCATTCACTTGTGCTCTTTTGCGGAAAATATTTCGGGCAAACTTTTCTGACAGCAATGCTTTGTGGCAGAGTACAAATGATTTTCCCTAATCCCATCCAGGCATGTTTTTTTGGAAAAAATAGCTGAACCCTTCTGGTGCTGTTCAAATAATTCTTCGCAATGCACCGAACATCATACAGTGATAGAGGGATGCCCAAGTCACTTAGTGCTACCAGGTGCTGCACAATTACTGTCTCTTCCAATAAAGCAGTTGGTCTTCCCTCAAGCTTTAGATGCCATCCATGAATCTTGTTCTGAAGTGTATTGCGAGGAATCTTGTAAAGCAAAGAAGCTTGCCATTGACTGAGTTTTCCATCTTTCACTTTGGCCAATTCTTCTGCAAGTATTTTAGGTGTGTACCGGGATTTGGTACCATACCTCCTTGTACCAGGATTGCCAACTTTTTTGGCCATATTTTAACTACTTTAGTTAGCTTAATAAATAAATTTAAAATATTAACAATTCATTCTAAATATTTTAGAATTATTAACAAACTAGCTGTTCCCGGCCACGCGTTGCTGTGGCTTAGTCTAATTCCTCTATGATACCTCCTTGCCCCCCTCCTCACCCGTATCATCTCTTCTAAGTCCCTATTTCAGCCCCCCCCCCGGTATCATCCCTTTCAAG
>JAQGBX010003229.1:0-17890 GCA_034698745.1 Megaphyllum sjaelandicum
GCTATTTAACATGTAAAAGTGTTGCCTTTTCATTTAATTAATTAAAAATACATACAGTACCGAAAATAAGCTCTTTTCCTTAAAATACATAATATAGGTACCCTTTTTCGGAAAAAATCCATTTATCCGAATTTTTGATTATCCGAATGGGGTCCGGTCCCAATTGATTCGGATAATTGGAGTTCTACTGTACTGTACATGTGCGTCGATCTCGTTTCGTTTTCAGAAGAAAATAAGATACAATTCACCTTACAGTGTAATCAAATCAGGTGTATAGATTCTTAATACTTACTCGAAATTCGGGCGTTGAATTAATGCACTCCTTGTGCCGAGCTCGAATAAAAACGTATTAATTTCGTATAGGCAATTATTTGGCATGTATCGTATTATGATTATGGTGACGTCGTATAGTCCGATGATATATCCTATACTGCGATTCGATGTTGTGTCCTAATTTCCAATATCAACCAACCCTCGTGTCAGCCAAGCAGCTATTTTTATTGACCTTTAATTGCTGGAGAATTTGGACTATCGTTCGAGACTCTGCAGGAGTATCCACGCGCCGCTATTACTGTATATTATGGGGGAACTCGGACGGAAGCTTTACGAATGGCACTTCCTTGGCAGTCGTGAAATCACTCTTGAAATCATTGGTTGGAAAAATCGAGTTTTTTAGTCCTTTAGCCTGGTCCACACCAAGAGCAATGAGCAATATTTTAGTCACGTGACGCGCTTATCGTCTGCTACGTGTGGCATTTCTATTTATTTTCTAGCAGTCTTCCACTCGTAGCTATTTATTTAATGTACCGGTACACATTAATAAACAGCTACGTGTGGTAGCTGTAGGCCTGCTTGTTTATAGCAACAGGCTTTCACTCGTTTTAGTACATGTATGTTCAAAAATTTGTACATTCGGAATTCTTAATTTATTATGAAGATTACTTACGGTATATATGTTTTCAAATGGCAATAGGATAAGTGCACGTAATAATTCAAGAGCTAGCAGACGAAAACGCGTCACGTGGTAAAAAATTGCTAGTTGCTCGACTTTGATGTACCGCCACTTCACGGTTCCGAGATAGGAGCAATAAATGGCCAAAAAACCAAAATTATTGCCCAAAATGGCCGCTCGAGCAATGGCCTGGAGCTATTGCCGATTGCCAATTGGTCGTTTTTATTGCCAATTGCTCTTGGTGTGAACGGGGCTTGAGAAGAACCAGAGAGAAGACCGACCTCGAAGCCCTGTCTGTACCATAGTTTCTGAAACGCCTGACAGACTGCCTGCATCATGGGGTTTAATGGTAGCAGTAGCAGAACTCTCGCAGCCTCAGATTCTTGTGAAGGACATTCTTCGGCAAGCAGTGGAACTGCTCTTCATACTTGTTGACCCTGATGGTGCCTTCCGCGATCCGGGGCGGGCTGCCCTTGAGGATCTTAACGATGCTTTCGAAGAGACCCTGGCTGGGCTTGACACGCACCAAGATCCGGAACCTGAGTTCCGCCCCGTAGTCCCAGGACTCCAGACTGGACTTGGTGTGGTTGGATTCTTGGTAAGAGGTAAGCAGAATGGCACGCTTGATCCTATCAAAGTTTACCTCTGGACATAAGTCTCGATACACGGCAGTCATCGCGTTGATACTGTCCACGAGGCCACCAGCAGCCTCCCGCACTCCAGGATGATCTTCCAGAAGCAGTTCTTCTTTGTTGCATATGCAGAACTGGTCAGGAACCCCTGCCTGCAGGCAGCTTCTGGAGGCTGGGATGTAGCCAAAGAGCGTGGAACCATCCGCGACCCTTGCGGGCTTGCCCATCGAGTCTCCGGAGCTGGCATATTCAAGGATGTCTAGAAGTGTAAAGTGCAGGTCCCTCAAGTATGTCAGCTGCATGGAGTTCTCTCGCAGGTGGAGCATGGCTGATGGAAATGCCTCCCGAAACCAGGGAGGAACGTAAATGGCCATGAAGGGCATCCTCCGCTCCATGCTGCCCACCATCGTCTATACAATGTCGTTCATCCTATGGCCATGGTCGCCCATCAGCACCAGGAAGGTGTTGTTCAGGCTGCCATCCAGGTGCAAAACTTGGAAAAACCTGAAGAGGAGGAAAAATGTTGATGAAAGTTGTGATGGAGTCTCGCTCCTGATGAAGGCCAGTTGGCTTAACTATTATGCGTCTGGTAAAAATTGTATAGATACCTGCGGAAATCCAGATCCGCAACCCCTAGCTGGTTCATCTCGTCGTGGGATATCTCAGTGAGCATGGATACTCCGAAATGCGGCACTTGTCGGTAGGTCCTGGTAAAGCGTAACACGTAGTCCAACTGCAAGAGATGCTTGGGCTTAGACCCGAAGCAAAACTTGGCGCTGGTTTTGAACATTTCCGATTTTTTCACAGCTAGCCAGAAGGGCCGCATGTAGTGGTCTGTGGGGGGTCTCTGGAAACCCCCCTGCTTGTAGTTAAAGGTGCTGAGGGTGGGCATGTCTTCTGCCAGAAGCGTTGCATAGCCACACTCGGAGAAGTTTTTCCATATGAAGGGCCAGCCATCGAAATGCTCCGGTAAGAGAAAGCCCAGCCAACTTTTCTCGCGTCCGGTCAGTGGTTCCAGCTCCGGAAAGTACAATGTTTGCAGTCCGGTCAGCACGGCCACCATGTTGGGGAATGTGTTGTCGCCCACCTTGGACATCCCATGCAGGACCACGGCGCCCATGTCGCCAATCAAATAGTCAAGCGTCAAGGGCATCTGACGCAGGAAGTTGGAGTGGGACACAGAGTCCAGCACCAGGAGAAGAACATTGGGCTTGGGGAAGCTGACTGCTCTTTCGGAAGCGTTCTTGTTCTTCTTATCTGCCTCCTCTTCACGGTTGGCAAGACCCGGCTTGCGGACCACGTTGACATGCAGTCTGGAGTGGACGAGGGATCTCCTGGAGTCATAGCACCTGAAATGAAATCGGAAATTGCGATCAATGGATTGCCCAGAAAGGCGAGAATGGCATTCTGTTGGCACGTTCTGTCCCTCTTGTGGTAACCTTTACGCGATTCTGCGCATTGGTCAGAAAGATTCATGGATGCCAGGCTCCTTATCTCCATGGATATAATCTCCATTGTCATGGTGCTTAGAACATGACATCCTACGGTTGTCACGGTGCATTGAACATGACATTCTACAATTAAAATTTCACATGGAACATGACATCCCACAGATTTAACGCAAGTTGCTCTCATTTAACCTCTAAATTACTTTTAGAATTTACCTAATGAAGAGAAATTCATGATCCAGAGGCTGACCGTCACTGTCGATGGCTACTGACTTGCCATAGTGGACTGTTTCGTCAGTGTTCTGGTCGCGTATAACCGGTTTGTAACTACAGGAGAGCGATGTCCATTCGTAGCCAGTCTTTTTGAGGGTCGTTTGATTGACCCGCAGCTTTGACTCATGGTCGATGAAGATGATGTCCACAAATTTATGGCCGCAGAAGATAGGCTTGGGCATGGCCAAATACTGTTGGATTGACGGATCTAGGGGATCCAGGATTGGGAACTGGCAAGTTTTGACCGCGTCCAGAGGATCTTTGATAGAGTCCGCATAGAAGACGCTAATGAGGGGTCTCGGCACGGAAGATTCCATAGATTGGTAAGCCTTCCACATCTGCAAAAGCAGTGCTGGAAGTTGAAATAAGTTTCACTTAGAAATGTTTTTGAGCAATTTCAGTTAACATTTTCATCGAAAAGAACATTTTTTTAAAATATTAGCAAGCAATTGAATTTTATGAGAATTTCTAAAGAATTTCTGTGAAAAATATTCGCGACAAACGTTAATAGAATTCAAGTTTTGGGGATGATACTTTTAGGGAATTTTAATAAACACAAAAAAATTTACAATATTTTAAAAATTGGAAATTTTAAGAGATTATATTTTTAGTGGAAATGGAATATTTGTGAAATATTTTTAAGATATTAAATTATAAAAGGTTAGCACAGGGCCCATTTTCTAAGCAAAAATTTGCAAAATTTTCCACGTTTTCCGAGAACAAAATTGCAAAATTATCCACGTTTTCCATGTACAAATTCGCAAAAATGTTCTACGTTTTCCGAGTATAAATGTGCAAAATTTTCCATGTTTTCAAGAACAAATTAACAAAAAAAAATTACATTTTCCGAGCATTTCCGAGGAAAATAAGGGACATTTTTTACAACCTGGAAAAGTCAGATAAGTTAAAGGTGAAGTCAGGGTGAAGTCAGGAAAGAATAACTGTTTAAAAAAATAGTCAGGAAAATTCAACGTAGTCATGCAGAGCTTATTTAGAAACATTCTTAAATTTTCCCAGTACAAAATTGCCAAATTTTCCACGTTTTCCGAGGACAAAAAGGCAAAATGTTTCATGTTTTCCGAGTACAAAATTGCAACATTTTTCACGTTTTCTGAGGACAAAAGTGCACAATTTTCCACGTTTTCTAAAGACAAAATTGCAAAACTTTCCACGTTTTCCGAGAACAAATCTGGAGAAGTCAGGGAAGTTGAAAATGAAATTAATGGAGAAACCCTGTTATAAGAGATTTGTTTGTGAATTTTATTGAAAAAAAAAACTATTTTCGAATAAAATTTTAATCATTTGAATTTGGCAAATTGATATTTTTAAAATGAAAATTAAATATTTTAAAACGGTTGAAATTTGGGAGATTTTTGGAATTTTTTTTTCGATTTTCGAAAATCGAAAAACCGACTAAATTATAGGACAGTAATTTTTGTAGTGAATTTTAATGGAAATAATATTTTCTTAATTAAATTACAAATTCGCAAAAAAAAAATACTTGAAATAAATTATGTTTAGCATATACGTCATTTTTACTACTGTATTTTTTTAAAAAAAAAGAATTATTTGCTTCTGGCAAACTGTTTTTGGTTATCTTTATTTATTTATTGCAAATATTTATCGAAATATAAAGACGATTACCGAAGAAATAAAAAAATACAAATGAAGGATATTAAATTGCTTACCGAAAACGATGCAATTGAAGAGTCCGAACAACAAAAGGACGCGAAAGAATTTCCGTTGGTTCATTTTTTAATTTTTTTTAAAACCTTGCCCGAATTTTTGGTCGAAATTTTCGTTAACATTTGGGATAAAAAACAACGAAATGCCTTCGTCGCCTTTAGTTATCATAATAATTTATGATAATATTTTATTATTTAACTATATCATTCGTCGCCTTTAGCTATCATAATAATTTATGATTTCATTTTATTATTCATCTTTCGTTTTCCCCTTATCTTCCTATCCAAACAGCTGCCGCTGCTGCTCATCTAATCTCACAAATATCACACTGTTCAATTCAAATTATGACAATGTTAAAATGTTACTCTTTCACCACTCCCCCCGTCCCCCCTTTGATCAAGAAGGGTACTCTCCTAAGGGACGAAGTCGCACCATAAGTGACGTCATCGTAGGGAACGGTGAAGTCGTTGGTCGAAATATGACGTCATAAATAGAAAGTCATTTGTTGAAATATGACGTCATCGTAGTAAGTTATGAAGTTATTCGTCGATACATGACGTCATAAATTTTAAGTCATCGAAATATAAAGTCATTCGTCGATGTATGACGTCATAAATATGAAGTCGTTCGTCAATGTATGACGTCATAAATATGAACTCATCAAAATATGAAGTCATCTATATATTCGAGATATGAAGTCATTTGTTGAAATATGTCAGCGTAGTAAATTATGAATTCATTTATCGAAATATGACGTCATTTGTCTAAATTTAAAGTCATCGAAAGCAAATTATTTATTTGAAATATGGTATGACGTCATCGTAGTAAATTATGAAGTTATTCGTTGAAATAAAACTTCGTGTTAAATTATGATGTCATTTGTTGTGTTATGACGTACTTGTAGTAAATCATGAAGTCATTCGTCAAAATAGACGTCACAAATATGAAGTCATTTAAATTGTCGAAATATGACATAATCGAAGTTAATTTTGAAGTCATTCATAGAAATATGACCTCATCGTAGTATAGTATGAAGTCAGTCGTCAATATATGACGTCATAAATATGAACTCATCGAAATATTAAGTCATCTATATATTCGAGATATGAAGTCATTCGTTGAAATATGACGTCAGCGTAGTAAATTATGAAGTCATTCTGTGAAGTCATTCTAGGACGTCATAAATATGAAGTCATTCGTTGAAATAGGACGAGATCGTAGTAAATAATAAAGTCGGAATTTTGACTATAACGTCATTGGTTAAAATTCTAACGGCAGTCGTTTAAATAATGATGATGACGCCTTTAATTTTAATTCTGATCATTCCGTCTTTCGTTAAATTCTGAGGATGAGAACGTCATTCGTTAAAATGCTGATGATGAGGTCTTTTATTAAAATTATGTCAATGACGTCATCAATTAAAATGGAGATGATGACGTCATCGGTTAAACATTTTGATGATGACGTCTTTAAATTGTTAAAATTCTGATGAGTGATGATTTCGTCATTGGTTGAAATTATGATGATGCCGTCTTTTGTTAAAACTTGCAGGATGAAGAATTTCTCGATTTACATTTAATCACTTATCAAAATGTATGGCTTCTAATTTTGATTATCCGGAAAGATGTCGATAAGGAAACGTCCGAATGATGGACGAATCGTGATAATCATGTTCCAAAGACCGTTTTTGATATTATCGAATTAAATGATTATTCAAAAAAGTAATCAGTCCAATTACTCAGATGTTTGTCAATGACTGTAATAGAGGAATTATTGATACATTCCAAGTTGGCGCACCCATATCTTAAATGATGACGTCATTCGTTAGAATTTTGACAACGCTTTATTGTGCCAAAAATTAACTGTTTTGAAACTGAAGTCACGATGAATCCAAAAACCAAAAACATGTTTTTAGACTTTGTGGACATCCTGTATTGTGCCAAAAGCATTGTTTAGAACTTCGAATAAACTCTAAGTTGTTACAAAAAACAATTGTTTTGGAATTGAGGTCACGAATAATTCAAACAAAATCTTTATTCGGAACTTTGAAGAAACTCTGAATTGTAACAAAAACATTGTTTTGAGACTTTGTAGACATCCTGTATTATGCCAAAAACATTGTTTGGAACATTAAAAAAATCATGTACTGTTACAAAGACATTGTTTGGAACTTTGAAAAACTCTGTATTGTGGTAAAAACATTGTTTTGGACCTGAAGTCTCGATGAATTCAAACAAAAACATTGTTTGAAACTTTAAAGAAACTCAGTATTGTACCAAAAACATGGTTTTAAGATTTTGTGGACATTGGAACATTACAAGCATCCTGTATTGGGCCAAAAACATTGTTATGAGACTTTGTAGACTTCCTGTATTATGCCAAAAGCATTTTTTGAAACATTTCGAAGAAAAATTCTGTATTTTACCAAAATTAACTCGGTATTGTGCCAAAAACCAACTGTTTAAGAACTGAAGATGCGATGAAATCAGACAAAAGCATTTTTTGAAACTTTGAAGATACCTTGCATTGTTCCAAAACACATTGTTTTGGACCATGACGCGACACAGTATACAACCAAAAACATTGTTTAGAACTTTAAACACAATAAATTCAAACAAAAGCAACACATTTCTAGGAAATTATTGGAAAACATCTTGTATTTTATTAAAACAAATTGTTTAGGACATCGAAAACATCCTGCATTAAACCAAAAACTCCTCATATTTAATGACAAAAACAAATTTCCAGGAACTGCTAAACTTATTCCTACAAGATCACTGGCAAGCCTTCTTCTTGGATGATGCACGGGCGGTCATAGATTGAACAAGTCATCGCGCCATCAATCCTCGGGTGAGCAATAGCAGAATTCCCTTAGTTTGGGATTCTTGATGTGCTCCTCCCGTCGCAAGCACCCTGACTGATTGAAGTACCTGTTGAGCCGAATGATGTCCTCAGCGATGCGGGGTGGACTGTGTTTGCCCACCATGGCAACACCTTCAAAGAGGCCACCGCCGGGTTTCACTTCAAACGAAACCCGTAACCTGAGTTCTCTTCCTAAATTCCAAGCCTCAAGGCTGGACTCGTTGCGCATTGACTCAAGGGTGGAAGAAATGCGTGCTGTTCTGTTGACCGACAGTAAGGTTAGCTTGGCGCAAAACTCCCGGTGTGGTTTTGTTATGACGTTGATGCTCTCCAGGAGGCCATTGGCGGCTAATCCGATGCCGGGATGTTTCTCCCAAATCTCCTTCTCTTTGTCACAAGCGCAGAACTGGTGTGGGATCCCGGCGTGCGGACATCTTCTGGTAGCAGATACGGGCCCGAAAAGAGTGGTGCCATCCACAACATTCACATGCTGACCAAAGCCGGCTCCAGATCGGGCGTACTCTAGGATGTCCAGCAGGGTGAAGTGCAAGTCTCGCACGGACGTCAGTCGCCGGGAATTTTCCTCTAGGTAGTGCAGCGCCGTCGGAAAAGACTTCCGGAACCAGGGAGGAATGTAGATGGCCATGAAGGGCAACCTCCGCTCCAGGCCACCCACTTTGGTCTTGGTGATGGTGTCTATCCGGTGGCCATGGTCGCCCATCATTACCAAGAACGTGCTATCCAGACCATCTTCTCGGTGAAAGTCCTGCAGAAACCTGGAGCATAGTAAATAGGGAATGTGATTGTTGTAAGTAAGCTGATGAAAACTTACTAATTGAGACATTGTAAGTGTTGCTGTTTTTTAAGGTTTTTTGGAAGACGAATAGGAAGAATCTGAAGCGTGATAATGGGGCTGGCAGAACGGAACTCTTACCTGAGCAAGTCACCGTCCGCGGCCCCTATCTGGTTCAAGAATTCGTGGTCAAGCTCGGTGAACATGGAGATGCCGAAATGCGGCACCCTTCGGTAGGTTTTAATGAAGCGCCGCACATAGTCCAGCTGCAAGAGGTGCTTGGGTTTGGGTCCATAGCAGAGGTAGGAGCTCTTTTTGAACATGTCGGAGGATTCCATGGCCAGCCAGAATGGCCTCATGTAGTGGTCAGTGGGAGGCATCAAGAAACCTTGCTTCTGGAAGTTGAAGGTGCTCAACTCCGGCCGGTCCTCGGCCAGCAGGGTGGCGTAGCCACTCTCTGAGAAGTTCTTCCACAGGAAGGGCCAACCGTCATAGCGTTCCGGGTGCACGAACCCAGGCCAGCTCTCGTAGCGACCAGTCAGCGGGGCCAGCTCTGGGTAGAACCAAGCCTGTATGCCGGTTAAAATGGGAACCAAGTTGGGGTAGGTATTGTCGCCCACCTTAGTCATCCCTCGCAGAACTACGGCGCTCATGTTGCTCACCAGGTACTTGTACGTCTCAGGCAGCTGGCGGATGAAGTTGGAACGGGACACGGAGTCCAGCACAAGAATCAAAACGTTGGGCTTGCGCTCCCTCTCGATGACCGCTCCTAAAGAAGTATCATGCCAGCGATCGGCTAAATGCGGCTTGCGGACCACGTTGGCATGCAGGCCGGATTGGACGGTGGAGCCGGCAGAGTTCTTGCACCTGAAAAAACGCGGGATGACAGAATAGGTAAGTCAACTTTTTAATTTGATTAAGGCTTTAAGAACTTTGTAAATGATAGAAATGTCATTCCACTGTTGCCACTGATACTTACTGTCATTTTACAGTTGCCATAGTTACTTGGTATTACTCTACGCTACAGTTGCCATGGCTACTTTCTATTATTCTACAGTTGCCATGACAATCTGTCTTCTTCTATAGTTTCCATGGCTACATTTTCTCGTTCCATGGTTACTTAACCGTGTCTACTCATTGCGTCTGCTGTCTCGTAACAATGTGACATGGGTAACTTTGTCTACTTCCACTATTGTCAAGACAACTTGTTTTCAATGTTTCAGATCTCTTGCATTTACCTGATGAAGACGAATTCGTTCTCCAGCGGCTGGCCATCACTGTGGATGATGACCGGAGAGCCGTAATGGATGTCTGCATCGTTGCCGTCGTCCCGAATGATCTTCTTGTATTCGCAGGCGAGGGATAACCACTCGTAGCCGGTCTCGTTCAAGGCGGTCCGGTTGATCCGAAGCTTGGCCTCGTCGTCCACGAAGACGAAGTCGTTCAACGAGTCGTGTCCGAGGCATCGGATCGGACGAGCGGTGGACAGATGCGAGCGGATGGACGGATCATAAGGATCCAGGTTGGGGAACTGGCATGTCTGGTCGGCGTCCAGAGGCTTCTCCAGACTGTAGTTGTAGAAGAAGTTGGTGAATGGCAGCAGCGGAGGAGTGGCCAGTGACTGCGAAGGTACGTGAGGGGAGTGGTCAGTTAACTGCATTCGCAAAAATAATGCTGTAATTGAAGTAGTTTCTTGGTAAATTTGGTTGTAAAGCAAAATTCACAAAATAGAATTTGAGCTGCATTAGTTTATGCAAGAGGGGTCTTTGAACATCTTGAAAATTTTTCGACAATTTCAGAGGACAAATTTGCTTAATTTTTGACACTTTCAGAGGACAAATTTGCTACATTTGCACAGTTTCCAAGGACAAATTTTCTACATTTTCGACAGTTTCCGAGGGCAGATTTGCAAAAGTTATAAATTTTTTAGTTTCTGAGGTCAAATTTTATAATTTTTTGATAGTTTCCGAGGGCAAATTTGCTAAATTTTTGACAGTTTCATAGAACAAATTTGCTAAATTTTCGAGGTCAAATTTGCGAAATTTTCAAAAGTTTCAAAGGACAAATTTGTAAAAATTTCGATAGTTTCCGAGAGCAAATTTGAAAAAAGTTTCGATAGTTTGAAGTCAAATTTGCCAAATTTTCGACAGTTTTCGAGGACAAATTTGCAAAATCTTCTGTAGTTTTCGTATTCAAATTTGCAAATTTTTTGTCAGTTTTCGAGGTCAAATTTGCAGAATATTCGACAGTTTCAGAGGAAAAATTTGCTAAATTTTCGCGGTCAGATTTGCAAAATTTTCGATAGTTTCAGAAAACAAATTTGCACAATTTTAAATAGTTTCAGAAAACAAATTTGCTAAATTTCCAGAGGCAAATTTGCAAAACTTTTGCCAGTTTCAGTGGACAAGTTTTCTAAATTTTCCTACTGTTTACCGCAAATAAAACAAGGTATAAAAATACTTACCGCAAATGAAGACGGTTAACAAACAGAAAAAAAGCACGCAACGAAAATAAGTCGGTTGATTCATTTGATTATTAAATTCGATTAAAATCTTTTTTTTAAATTAAAAATCCCGCAAAATGAGACAATTTTTCGGTTATTTTAAATTTACCGAAAATTTATACGAAAACGTCGAGGCTGCTACAGCATTTTGTAAACGTGTCTTTTTTTCTTGTACATGTATTTATTATTTTGTATAATATCTTATCTCCTAACCGTCACGTTTTGACATAGTTTAACCTTATCTCCAATGTTCCCAAACTGCTTCTAAACAACACACTTTGTGAAATTATGAATTGATTATGTTGATATTGAAGATTAAATTTCTATTTGAAAATTTATCAGTTGCCTAGGGAAATTTTTCAAGGATTGTTTTATTAATACAACAGGGTACCCCTGACCTGAAAGACCTGGAAAAGTTAGGGAACTTCATGATGTCTGGAAAAGTCAAGTAGATGTCACGAAAATTCAACGTAATCGAGTAAAAAATGCAAAATTTTTCACGTTTTCCAAAGACAACTTGGCAAAATTTTCCACGTCCAAAAAATGACACGCAAAACCTTGTATAAAAAAACGTCATTATTTGGTCATTTTGCGCCCAAAAAATGACCACTACCTTTTTAACATTCATACTTCTTTGTGTGGAAATTCTGGACAACGTCATTTTTTGGTCATTATGCTTTGTGGGAACTACATAAGATGAAAACAGTTTGCTTATTTAGAAACAATATTTAAAGAAATGAAAAGAACCTAATTCAATATCGTCCCTGGTTAGTTAACATTCCGATAGTCTTCAAATGGCATACATATTGAACTCTCAATTCCAGGGAGGTTTTGTAAAAAAAAGCCCTGTCTTATCAAATGTTAAAATAAGACTACCTAGTCTGTAATGCAAAATGTGCAGGTTTCTAGCGAGGGGATTTAGAAGCTTCTTGAGCAGAAATACGCGGGGCCTACTATAGCATTTCGCAAAAAGTCCTCGAGGAACGGGTTCCTGTAATTAGTTTTTTTTTCTTCTTTCTTTTGAAAACAGAAATGACGAGAAAAAAAATGGCGAGTAGTTCAGCCTTCCTAACGATTGGAAGTCAGCAAATGTCATCCCAATGCTCAAGTCAGGATGTTCTAAGATCCCAGAAACTATCAACCTGGTATCCCTCACCTCAAATGTTGTTAACTTGCTGGAACACATTAATAATTTGAGAGTTATGGATTATTGATCGACATGAGTACAGAAAGCATCACTCTGGAAGTGCGAATGAATCCTGAATTGTGGTTAAAACATTGTAGGAACCTTGAAGATGTCCCGAATTGTGCTGCTAAAAACATTGGTTTTTTTTACTTTGACAGCTGCCAAAACCAAATTTCTAGGAATTTCCAGAATCCTTCTGCCAAAATCACTGGCCGATCTTCGGGAATAATGCATGGGCGTCATGGATTGCGCTGAGCAATAGCAGAAGTCCCTCGGCTTGGGGTTCTTGATGTGCTCATTCCACGGCAAGCACCCTGGCTGGTTGTAGTACCTGTTGAGCCGGATGATGTCCTCGGCATTCTGGGGTGATGAGTCCTTAAGCATCGTGGCGATGCCTTGGAAGAGGCCACCGCCGGGTTTTGCTTCCAGTGAAACCCAAAACCTGAGTTCCCGCCCTAGATTCAAAGATTCCAGACTGCACCCACATTGAAAAATAAGCTTTAGAAATATATTTTTAGAAATGTATTATTGTAATAATAAATGTGTTTTAAAATACATTTTTAAAAAACAGAAAAGTATTTTTAGCTTTAAAATACATTTTAAAAGTTATAATCAAAATATGTATAGATTGGAACAATCCAAGGTATTTAAAAATATATTTTAAAATGTATGCAAAATAAATTTTCAAATGCATTTTTAATACCATATAAAGATATTTTCATTAAAATATATTTAACAAAACATAAAAAGAAATGTAAATTTAATGTATTTTTAAAAAAACATATTTTTGGAAATACATTGTAAATTTATTTTGCCTTTACAAAAATATATTTTAAATGTATCACAAGGTATTTTTATTTCGATTTTGGTGGACTCGATGCGCTTGGATTCGTTGGAGGAAGTCATACGTGTCGTTTTGTGGACTGCTGACAAGGTTAGCTTGGCGCAGAACTCCCAGTGTGGTCTCGTCATGGCGTTAATTCTCTCCAAGAGGCCATCGGCGGCCACTCTGATGCCGGGATGTCCCTTCCAGATCTCCTGCTCCTTGACACAAATGCAGAACTGATACGGGATCCCGGTGTGAGGACATCTGCTGGCGAAGGACATTAATTGGTTCTAAGAGTGTGGTGTTATCTATGGTGTTCACGTGCCAACCGAAGCTGTCTCTGGAGGGGCTACTCCAGGATGTCCCGCAGGGTGAAGAGCAGATCTCGTATGGATGTCAGCCGTCAGGAGTTCTTCTTCAGTTGCGTGATGCCGTCAGAAACGACTTCCGGAACCAGGAAGAACTGTAGATAGCCATGAAGGGCAACCTCCACTCCAGGCCTCTCACCTGGGTCTTCGTGATGGTGTATTTGGTGGCCGTGGTCGCCCATCATCACCAGGAAGTTGTTGTTCAGACTGCCATCTGGTTGGAAGTCCCGAAAAACCTGGAGCAATATGTAAAGGGGAAATGGAATTGGGGTTAGCAAGTATCTGGCACCTGATGATGACATCATTTGGTCGATTTATTGGAATCTGTCAAAGAATCTGCAAACATGATTTAAAGAGTAAGCAGAACAGAATCCATACTCAAGCAATTCAACATATCGGCAGCCCGTATCTGGTTAAAGCACGCATGACTGAGCTCGATAAACGTGAAGAAGCCGAAATGTGGAGCCCTCCAGTAAGTCCTGGCGAAGCACCGCACATAGGCCAGTTGAATGATGTGCTTGGGCTTGGAGCCATTATCCATAGCAGAAGCAGGAGCTGTTTTTAGGCATGCCGGAGGACTCCATGGCCAGCCCAGAAGGGCCTCATGTATAGTGGTCGGTGGGTGGCTGCGAGAAACCTTGCTCCAGGTAGTTAAAGGTGCTCATCTCTGGCTTGTCCTCGGCCAAATCAGGTTCACGTTTTCCGAGTACAAATTTGCAAAAATTTTCACGTTTTCAGGGCCCAAAATGGCAAAAATCCTGTACATTTTCCTAGTACAAATTTTTAAAACTTAAATTCCACGTTTTCAGAGTACAAATTTTCGAAATTTTCCACTTTTTCCGAATAAATATGTGCAACATTTTCACAGTTTTCGGAGTACAAAATTGAAAATGTTTCCACGTCTTCAGAGTACAACTTTGCAAAATTTCCAAGGTTTCTATAGTACAAATGTCTATCGAGGTACCAACTTAAGGGCAGTGGCCCTCCAAACCTGTGGCGGTAGCTGCTCCGGGGTTTTCAATGCCCCCAGGCAAGATTAATTTTAGTATACAGTATGCAAAATAAGCATGACAATTACTTTTTTAAATTGTACAAATTTGTATTAAAACAAATTGTCAATGTTTAAAATTTGTACTCGAAAAAAGTCTGAGCATTTTGACGATTTGTCCTCGAAAACGTATGAATTTTATAAAGCACATGTACTGGAAAACAGTTAAAAATTTTGAAAATGTGTGCTCTGAAACCGCTGGCAATTTTGCAAATTTATACTCGGAAACTGTTCAAAATTTTGCAAGTTTGTTCTAGGAAAAACGTGAAGAATTTTGCAAATTTGTACTCGGGAAAACATTAAAAATTTTGCAAATTTGTACTCGGGAAAAAGGTGGAAAATTTTGCTAATTTTTACTCGGGGAAAACATTGAAAATTTTTCAAATTTGTACTCGAGGTAAACGTTCTCGGAAATTGTTTAAATTATGGCGAATTTGTCCTTAAGAAAACATCGGATATTTTTACTCTGAAAAGCGTGGACAATTTTGCAATTTTCTACTCGGGAAGACGTGGCCAGTTCGTCTTCTGAAATTGAAATTATTGTTCATTTTTCCTTGATAAAACATGGAAAATTTTTAAAATTTGTACTTGGAAAACGTGAAAATTTTTGAAAATTTGTACTCGGGAAAACGTGGCAAATTTGTACCCGGAAATTGTTAAAAAATACAACGAATTTATATTTGGAGAAACGTGGAAAAGTTTAAAAAAATTTACTTGAGTGTTTTAAAAAATTTTAGAAATGTGTTCTTGGGGAAAACGTGGAAAATTGTCAAAAATTCTACTCGGCAAAATGTCGAAATTTTGACCTCGTAAATTCTTGAAGGTATTACGAATTTATCTTCGGAAAAACATGGAAAATTTTGAAAAATTCTATTTGTAAATATGTCCAAAATTGGTCTTCGGAAATTCTTGAAAATATTGCAAATTTGTCTTTCGGAAACATGGAACACTTTGAAAATTTCACAAATGCAAATTTTCAACGTTTATCCTCAAGAAAAATGAACATTTTGCAAATGAACCCTGAACTAACCACGAACAAGTAGAAGCATTAGTTTTGGATTGGGATTTGGGACCGCATAAAAAACAGAGACAATAGAGACAGAGACAAAAAATAGAGACAGTATAAAAAATTAACGGGGAATTCCCCTATACATGTTGAGGCACCTTCCTAAGTATACACTGTAAAAAATGTTTTTGGATTTAGACATGTTTTTAATATGGGTGATGGGGAAAGATATCAATCATCCCAACTTTCTTGAAACTTTAGTTCATATCGCTGAAGTTGACCAGATAACAGATGAGTCAGGTTATATCTTGCTTAAACCCTTGGACATGATGATTCTGTACTTTTTTGGTTTTGTGGTTTAATTTTTACTACGTGTATTACAGTCTTCATGTGTAAGTGCAGTGTACATTTTCATTATTTTAATAGAATTTAGGCATTCTTTGTATAGTGACCAACATAGCATTTTTTTTTTGGTGGCTTATCTTAACAGGTTTCACTGTAGTTAATTTTGTAATAATTGTAACTTATTGAAGAAGCATAGAATTAATGTTAGAAAGGGTTTTTTGTAGATAAAATTAAAATAGAATGTCTTAAATTAGTGTTTGATAACCGCCGGGTCCGTGAAAAAGCACCGTTTCTGATCAGGGAACTTGAAAATCAGGGAGCTTGAAAATGACGGAAATAGTCAGGGGAAAATAATTTATTTTGAAAAAGTCATGGAAATTTAACGTATTCGTGTGGCCACGGTTTGCAAAACTGTCCACGTTTTTCAAGAAGGCCTGCAAAATTGCAATCTTTTTGCAACATTTTGAACAAATTCAGAGGACAGATTTGCAAAAGTTTCAACATTTTCCGAAGACAAATATGCAAAAGTTTCAATATTTTCCTAAGTTAAGTGAAAACATTTTTGCAAATTTGTATTTATAAGAATTTTTTTCAAAATACAGAATCATTTTCTGGCGTCGATTTTGAAAAATCGTGGATAACATTACATTGATCAATTTTGGCATTGTCTTTGGTCAGGGGAATTTTTTTTTAATCCTAGAAAAAGGTTAGGGACCTTTGGTATAGTAAATTTCTGGGGGAAACCTGATCAGGTTTTATATTTCCACCTCATAGCACTCGGCAAAATACTTCACCGATTCGCAGAACTTAAAAAATTGAGAAACACTACAGGCATAAACAAATAACTGGAGATAGGAAATAAAATAAAATACATGGTTTTATTTACTACTCCTACAGAGTTATGTATATTATTATTGTTACAAAAAATCGTCCTGCAGAAATGTCATTAAGGGCATTTTTGTCGATCACAAAATTGCCGCACCCAAGGTTTTTTTCCGCAAGTAGGGGCCTTTCAAAACTCAAACAATTTGTATCTCTACTAGGGTTAACATCGGTTATTTTTATTTCAACCTTCCTATCTTTGCCCATAATGCCCAAAACGTAACGGTGAGGAAATGGCCACTCAAGCAGAGAATCGAATTCCCCGCGTAGTAAACGGGCACTGAGATGCACCGAAGATTCGTTAATTGGACGAAGTTCTAACTGCATTCGGTAGCCTGGCATAAAGGTGTAAAACGACTTGCTTGCTATGCTCTGCCTCCCTGACATGTCAAAATAGTCGACGAACCAATTGAACTTTGAAACCAGGCGGCCTTCTTCCATTGCCAGGGACGCCATCTTGTCTTCCAGAATTGCTTTCCAAGGACAACGATGGTGGCTCTTGTTCAACTCTTCTTTAAAGCTGTGCAAGGTGGCGTTGATGTCGTCCAACCGTAAACTATTTCGGCTTGATAATTTGGCGACTTTCTCCAGTGTTGCTGCTATGGCGCTCACTTTGTTATCCAAATTGACCATAGCGTCTTCTAGACGTTGCCTCCTTCTGACAGCAGATTCGGCTGGAAATTTATAAAAAAAAAATCGAGTGATGAAAACGTGGATGCAATACAGTAGAACCTCCGTAAGTTGACCACCCAAGGGCAAAAATAAAATGGTCAACATAGGGAGGTGGTTAACATATGGAGAACTTATGCTTTTATTGGAGAATAGCATACAAAATCATCCATAGGATAATCAAAAATAGTGAAATTCAAATGCGTTAAGATTTTCACATGGTTTAATTATTTTTTCGGGAAAAAGTGCAAATCTTGGTCAGTTTCTTGTGGCAAAAGCCTGGGCATTTATCTACAGCAAATGACTATAGCTCATTATTAAGTGGTTGATGTCGTCTTCTTTTGGGGTCTCTAAAAGGAGGGAGTTTTCCTCCTTTTCTGTTGCTGATCTGCATTTTCCATTCCATATCTC
>JAQGBX010003230.1:0-17887 GCA_034698745.1 Megaphyllum sjaelandicum
GCAGACCAGTTCAAACCACTTACTTACAGCCACAACTGCTGACCTTAATCTACAGATTTGAGTACCCCTATTGTGTAAAATTTACAATAATATCAATTTTAAAAAAATTGAACTGAAAGGTTGTAAATTTGAGAATTTCGCAAATCCATTCTCAGAATCTGTTCTCCTCGGAAACAGTTTAAAATTATAACCTACAAATCTGAATTCGAAAACAGTTGAAAATTTCTATTCTAAAAACGTGGAAAATTTTGAAAATTTATCCTTGGAAATTGTGACATTTTTTTGCAAATTTGTACTGGGAAAATTTAAAAAGTTTGTAAATGGGCGCTGAGTTAGACCACGTAGACCAGGGCATTAATTTTGGATTGAAAAAAACATTAATAAGATGGATTTCCCTGAATTTTCCAAACATTTTCAAGCTACCTGACTTTTCCAGCTTTAGGGGAACCATGTAACAAAACCCTGTATATAAATTGGGAACAATTAAGTATTGCGAGTTACATTTCTTAGTTTTTCGAAATCAAGCTTCAAAAGTGCTAGTAAATTACATTTCAGGGTATTCCCCTGAAATGTAATTTGTTGTGCAAATAAATAAATTGACGTCTGAAGTTTCAGGTTGAAACTGAGCAACCATGGCAAACAATATTCACTGAATTCGTTAATCGTACAAAATGCCAACGAAATTCTTACTTTGGTATTTTCTCATACAAAATAATCCGGGATAATGGGATTTCGAAATGCATCGCCCACTAAAAAGGAAACTAGGGCCACCTTTAGAAGTATTGTCGCATAAGATGTTACACAAAATTCAACATTAATCGCTCAGGGAATTTGTAAGGATAAAGACAGTCCCCATGAGAGAAATATGTGGGGCAATTACACAATGTGGGAGTAAACTAGCTTATGCCAGTTTGCATTGATGCCATAGATCTATGTAGTGCAGGCTGTAAACAATCCATGCCATCGGGCACATTACTTATAAAGGACAGTCTATGTGATAAATGTCCAACATAGACAGCAAAAGTTTTCAAAGCAGTACAAAACTGGCCCAACATGGTGGCAAAAATCAGTCCAAACTTCAAACCCACAGGAAAAAGTTGATAAAATACGAGTAAAAAATGTGCTTATCAGCTCTGAATAATTGATCCACAGTATCGTTTCCTGAACATATGAAATCTGCATGTCTTTTGGAAAACATTATCTGAAAGTTCTGCTAATATTTCATAGTTTGAAGGCTTCATATCGCCACCAATTGACACTGCCACGAATTTTGTAGGCTATTGTAATACAGGCCTGACTACAGCATATATATGACATCTTAATAGATATCATGTACAGCAGAAGCTGTTAAAACAAATACCTTTTGGATTGGTATTAGCTTAGGGATGATATTAATTTACAGAATATTGAGTTCAAGGCAAGTGTCGAAACCGGGGTCTCCATTGCTTATGGAGGATATTAGTTTAAATGGTATCGGTTTAGACAGGTTCTGCGGAACACAATGTAACAATACAAAAAAAACGACACATTAAAATGACATGCTAATTTTTAAGAGGAAAACATAGGTTGATTCAATGCAGGGCATATTTGATAAAGCATCAGACCCATGACAACTAGCACACTTCTTGCCATCCATCAAGTCTTTCTTTTCGACTTCAAATCTAAGTTCTGAGTGGGGACATGAAGCACTTAATACTTGATACATGTCAAACGATTATATAATTTCATTAAGTCATGGCAAAGGCACAAAGTTCTTGGAACCATACAAGTTTCAAGTGTAAGGAACAAATAATGCATTAAAAAAGTCGACACGGCCTTTACATTTTAAGTTTTTCACAGCGGGAACTCACTGCATGTAATTGAGGCCAAGGCGAATTATGAAATTTAAGAAAAAAACAACTCGCGGCACACTTATTAATTCCCACAATCCCGTAGTGTCTAAGGGGAGACGGGCAAACCCTACTGCTGGAAAATAACGGATGATTAGAACAAAAGTAAGGCAGCATTATGAAGTTCAAGATTTGTATACTGAGTAAAATTAAAACTTAATCAAGTTTAGGCTACAATGGGTGAAATATCTAGCAAAGCTGCAGGAATGCCTTCCCATCAGCACTGCTAGATTATGAGCTAGTTTGAAACAGAATTTCTGTTCATCCAACATGTCAGTTTTCCAGGATATATTTTCAGCACCGAGCACTATGGGATTATGGGTATTAAAAACGTACCGGTTATGGTTATTTGTTCTTTTTTTCGGTGGGTTTTAAAAATAAAGCGGTGGGAAGCACAACCAACTGCAAATAAAAGAGGCCAAGGCTGGCCTTAAAATTCCAAAACACTTCCTGAGAATCATTAATCACACGGTGACCAAAGGTCGACTAACCGTGCCATCATTTCTGAAAGCAGATATCATGCGCTGCAATGCAAAACAATACATTTTTGGACAGTGCTGCAAAACTTTCACATCTCACAAGACATTGCCAAACGTTGAAATTTCAAAATTGCAATGCCAAATGCCGACAACCTCTTAAAGAACTTGCAAGTCTAATTTATTCATCACAACTGCACACTTTCCACTTCTGTAGAGGTTATGTGCAACCGAAGCAGCCTTCCGAGTTCCTTCATCTTGTGCACGCCACACATCTTCAGCGCTCCGTGCTCTTTCAGGTTCTCTACAGCATCGCCACAGCACTTCACAAGGCAGCAGAGGAAGTCCTCGTAAGCCGTCCTGATGCAGCCTTCCACTCCCTTTTGGTTGGCCTTGCTTAGCGTGACTACTATCTCCTGGGCCCATCCACTCTCTACGATGAACTCTGCGATCCAAGGCATGGACGGTAGTAGGCTAGATAGTGCCTGCATGCCAAGGTACCACATCTCCTTGATCTGATCCCAGACTGCTCGATAGGCAAAGTTTACCACAAGCGAAGAGCCATCAGACGAATCTTCCACATTGAAAGCATCCCACAGGAAGCGGATGGAGGCGCTCAGGTAGCGGTACATGGCGCTCTCATTGGATCTAGCACGATGGGAGAAGCGGCGCAGAAGTAACAGTCCCAAGGTTGACAGGTTGCCACGTAGGATTAAGTGCCGCACCTTCATGTCCACTTCCGGAAGGGCGCTGAAAACGAACTGCAGCAGCTTATGGAAACCTTTGTAATCTGCAACCTTATCAGCCTCCAACACTACAATGTTCATCAGGATGCCACAGATTGTTGCTAGGGCACATTCAGCATCACTTTCGATGACCTTTCCTGCCTGCTGTAGTTCCTCCAGGCCTTGAAAAGCCTCTTCCTCTTTGCAGGCGGCCCAGAGTTCAAGAGTGTACTCCGCAAGCAGCTCAGGTATCTTTTGCTCTATCAGGATTGCCCTAGCTGGGTCTTCGACGGACAGATGGCAGAGGGCTGGCAGCAGAAATCGCAGGCACCTTGAAGAGTTTTGGTACTTCCGCTCTTCCCTGGCCACCAGCAGCAGAAAGGGCAGCACCCTGTATACGTCTTCCCGTAGTGCAGCAGTCTCCTCAGCAAGCCAAGCGCCAGTCACTCGCACTGCAGCCACCAAGAACTCACGTTCCAGCTCACTAGAGCGATCATAGAAATGCTCCAACTTCTCAGAAACCAGCTTCAGAAAGCCTAGTACAGCAGCGAAAGCGCTGGTCAAAGCACAGTACAGTTGCTGCTGTGACTTTTCATCAACAATCTGACCATTGTCCTCAATCAGGAAGTGTATGGCACTCTCCAGTACAGCAAAGCTGGCTGCAGCCAAGTCACTCTTCTGCATAACTTCCTCAAAGGTGCGGTCTTCTGTAATCATGCGCACCTCAATGCATGACAGTTGAACAAGCAGGAAGAACATCCTCAGAGACTTAGCATTGACACCAATGGCCCAGGAAACACCCAGTTTGTCAGTGAGCGTAGCACAGAGCTTTAGTAATGGCTCACGCTGTGCGTCGCCTAGCTTAAAGCACAGGATGCCGAGTAGCTCTTCATTAAACTGTTGATACCAAGGCTCGGAGGCACTGGACTCCATTAGCTCAGCAGGAAAACTGGAAAATACTGCACGAATAACGTCACACATCATGAATTTGCGCTGGGTCCGCTCCTCAGCCAGGAGTCGCCGTGACAAGGTGTTCATCAGCACATGGAAGCTTTCTTGGCTTTGGCACCAGCAGTCCGATCCCAGCTGTGAGATGGAGCTCGATATAACAGAGAATAATTGTTCCTTGAAGTTATGCCTGGCATCATCCACAGAGTAGATATTGCACAGCTTGGCCATGCCATCATTATCAACAATAACACGGCACGACTTGGGGTTGGAGGTCAACGCCTGAAGGCATGTCAAGGCGTCATTCTTCATGGCCCGCTCTTCTTTAGAGAAGCCACAGTTGGTGAGCACGTCCAGGAAATGTGGTACCTTGTCCACCATGTGATCACTGCGCACAAAGTCTGGCACGGTGCAAAAGGCTGCCAGGACAGACAGAGCCACGCTACGAAAAAGGTGTGGAGGGCAACCAGCAGGGACGTTTTCAGACAAGATTAACCGCGATACAAAGTCGAAGCCAACAGCATCAAACAAGAGTTTTCTATCACTTTCAGCACAATCTGCGCGAATTACTTTTGGTATGAGTAGCAGAGCAGCAAAGCGTTGCGTGTCAGTCGTGGCATTGGCTAACGCCGATATGCAGTTTCGAACCGCATCAGAAGCCATTTCAGCGTGAATCAGCAGCGAGCACCGCACAGAAATCACTCACCGGCAACTTTTTTCCAAGTCAAACTGCTAAATTCTTGAATCAGCACAACCGGTTACTTAAATAAAGATGAACAAGGTTACGCCAACAGTATTGCAGGTTATTATTAGCGAAGTAGCACGTGAAAACCGAACAAAAAAACGTCAATCAGTGAGAGTAGCCCACTTCGCTAATTGAGAGTAGCCAGCAGAACATTTATAAAGCGCAAAAGTATTTTTCAGCTTCTCGGCAGGCACGCAAGACCTCCTTGCATTCGCCATACGCAAATGAGCAGTTCACCAGACCCCAAATATAGATTACTCAACCTTGACTGAAACGGGTGCACAATTTCATGTGCTTTTTTCTGGGAGTTGAAGGGAATCAACCCAACAACAAGATTGCAAAACCTGCATGCGTCACAAGGTTACGTTTGAGCTAGGTCACTAAGGTGATGTTTATGAGTAAACTAGATTTCTAGATAAGTTTTGGATATTTTCAAATGAACGCTGCAGAAAATGATGGAACAGGTATTAAAACTAGCAATACCGAATCAAAGAAAATTTGTTCATGAATTTAATATGGTTATGAAAAATGATGTGAAATTTAAGTTTCTCAAATTAATTAAAATAAATATAACTGAAAGCAAATTCATCCTCTCATAAACGCGGACTTGAAAAACGCTTTGGGAGATGTTTATGTAAAGTTTTGTCTAGGATCATGCAACGAATCAGGCGATTACGTAACTCGTAGGTTATCAAAATAACCTAAATTTGATGACAAAAAAGTTCGTTGAAGTGAAATTAAGATTTGTATATGACGGGCATCAAAACCGTTTTCTTTAAAAATGCCAAAAAAAAAACTTCAACCCTATTTTATCTCACGATGACTAATGAGTTATTACAACGGATGTAGGCTGAGCGTGCACGCGCTTCTCTACCTGGAGTTAGGGCTATCAAAAAAGCATATGGCGACCGTTTTTAAAATTTTAAAAGAAAATCACCAACAAGTACCTTTCCAATCGCAGTTTGGTCCGCCTTTCTCGTGCTAATCAGAGTGTTATCCAAATCGAACAAAACAGTCGAAACCGAATCCAGGGCAGTTTTTTCACTTTCACACGGAGGCGCCATCTTGAAATTTTCACGAGAATTCCTGCTGTAAAAAGACCGAAATTAGTGATATTTTAATGGAAATAAAAATCACGCAAATAATCACCGAAGAACGAGGGAGCTAAGCAAGATCAGTTACCTCAAAACAGAATGAGAAAATCGACAGTTTTCCAGCACGTCCTACAAGGTGGAAAGGGAGAACAATAGTGGTTTTCTCACGGCCATCGCTGGCCATGAAGAAAGAGAGAGACATGTGACCAAACATCGGGACCGAAATATTCCTATTTGAATGAAAGTATTCTTTATCAAAAAATATTTCAATATTATTTTACGATTTAATTAAAAATCAATAACATTTCAAATAATTATTAAATCGGAGCTACAATTAGAACCAATTATTAATTTAAACTAAACTAAACTAACTAAACTAGATTGAATTCAAACATTTGCCGCTTACGTTTTTATTAAATAGAATATGATAAAGATTGGATGTAGGTTTGTCTCTAATGATTGGCACCACTGAAAACTGGTTCGAATTAGTGACGTCACATATTGGACGTCATTAGAATTTTGGCGGTCAAAAACAAGCATGTTGAGATTTGTCGTGTCAGCTGGGTAATCATCATTTCCTTGATTTATCAAGTTTTAATTTACTTCAATTGGATATCATGGCATCTTCAATGTCGTCCGTTCAACAAACTGTCGACCAATCCTTAGATGACACTGAAAATTACGGACCGCAGCTAATAAGAAAATTAGAGGTAAGCCTTACTTTGATGAGTTCTATAGCTATCCATTTCGTAGGCCTACTTCATTCTTTAAATCTAAACTACGATTTTCAGCAACACGGGATCGCCCCAGCTGATTTGAAAAAGCTTGAAGATGCAGGCTTCCACACTGTGGAAGCAGTGGCCTTCGCACCCAAAAAACAGTTACTGACCATCAAAGGAATTAGTGAAGCAAAAGCAGAAAAAATACTCACAGAGGCCTCTAAGTTGGTGCCAATGGGATTCACAACAGCCACGGAATTTCACCAGAAAAGATCTGAAATCATTCAAATTACGACGGGTTCAAAAGAACTGGACAAATTACTCGGAGGTGCGCAATACATAATTCGTCTTAATTTTCATATGTATCTAAATGGGTAGATTTGAGGGAAAAAAATAAGGATTTGAGGATGTGCCAAATTCTTCAAGTGGTGGCTCTTTCGGATGAGAGTTTAAACCGAGGTCCCGTGTAGATGCTTAACCTGTCTGATCTCTACACATAAGAGATTCCTCTTGGGGGTGGGTGGAAACTATGAAGTCCCCCTTCGTATGCAAAATTCACAGGTAGGTAACGTTGGCACATCCCCTGGCTGGTTATTCAGGGAACTTAAATAACCAGATGTTACTGGCTCATAACAAGAAATTCAGACATACACTTGTATCTATAAATTTGCTTTCTTCAAAGTGCCCATTTAATTAGGTTGAAAATGACCACGTTTTTGATAAAATCCAAGTTTGTTTTTAGGTGGCGTGGAAACCGGATCGATCACCGAAATATTCGGCGAATTTCGCACAGGAAAGACCCAAATCTGCCATACGATAGCCGTTACTGCACAGGTATCAGTAGTTTAATCTGAAATTGAATATTAACTTTGCAGAAAATAAGAAAAAAACAATTTCATCCAATTTATAATAACACGCTACAAGATGTTGCTTGTTGCATCATAGTTTCATCATTGATTCTTTAGAGTTTAAAACTAGCAAATATACCATTTGCAAATAAATCTTTTTAGCTTCCTATAGACATGAGTGGTGGTGAAGGTAAATGTTTATACATTGACACAGAAGGCACTTTCAGGCCAGAGAGGCTATTAGCAGTAGCAGAAAGGTAATACCTTACTATTTAGAGTTATTTACAGTTTAAATTTTGTACTAAAATAAGTGTTTCAATTAGGTATAGTCTATCAGGAAGTGACGTTTTAGACAATGTGGCGTATGCTCGAGCTTATAACACAGATCATCAATCCCAGTTGCTAATACAGGCCTCAGCAATGATGGCTGAATCGAGGTAACATTTTCTGATCGTTTCAAATATAAGAATCAACCACATTGTGAAGAATACTCATTTTTTTATTATATTTTTAGATACGCTTTGCTGATAGTGGACAGTGCAACTGCTTTGTATCGAACGGATTATTCGGGAAGAGGGGAATTATCTGCTCGACAAATGCATTTGGCAAGGTTTCTAAGGATGTTATTAAGATTAGCCGATGAAGTAAGTGCCTACCTTTGTCTTCATAAGGATGTGCGTAGGTAACTGGCTTTAATAACACAAATGTTTTCCATTCAAGTTTGGTGTTGCAGTAGTGATAACTAATCAGGTTGTGGCGCAGGTGGATGGAGCTTCTATGTTTGCGTCAGACCCAAAAAAGCCAATAGGTGGCAATATAATTGCACATGCATCGACGACGAGGTGAGTTATTATTTCATTCATATTAGAAATATCCTAAAATTATACTGTAGATCATCACTCCTCTTCAGGAGTAACATAACAAACAGAAAAAGGTTTGACTATCTTGCAATTTAGATCAGTGAAAATTGCAAAAATATTTCTTAGATCGGCAAATATTGAAAAAAATATTTTGCTGACTAGTAAAAATAGGAGAAAATTTATTTCGCAAACCGTGTTCAGAAACCGAGCAGATCCCGAAAAAGGTTTCAGGTCGGTTTCGGTCCGCAGGCCCATGGTTGAGAAACACTGATTTTGATCATTAGAAAGATAAGTTGAAAGTAGTATCAAAATACCTATTCATTGTTTGTTTGAACATTAACATGTATTAGAACCTGATATTATTCTTGGCCTGATATTATTTAGAATGATCCACAACCTAGTTCATTTTGGCATAATAATTTCAAATGTCTGCCTTAGCTTAGAATCTTCATAAATTTGATATTTCTTTCAGATTATACTTAAGAAAGGGACGTGGTGAAACGAGAATATGTAAAATTTATGATTCTCCTTGCTTACCTGAAGCAGAGGCAATGTTCGCCATTAATCCAGATGGCATTGGTGATGCGAAAGAATAACGATCGGAAAGTATGTGACCGTGAAGAAGAAACAAGAGGATTCATTAAAACAATCTTTAAAGTTATGTGAATTGTTCACAAATCAAGTGATTATTGAATTAAGATTGTCATTTTAAGTTTCATTCTCATTTCCTACCATTGAAAACATTTGGATAAAGTCAAGTGGCTGCGGATTTGCTTTTTTTGATTTGTAATGCTTTAATTATAAAATATATTAATTAATGAAAATAATGTGTGTGAATGAATTAAATGCGAACTACCTGAGCGGAAATATTCGACATAAACGAAGGTTGCGACTCAGTATTAGCTCCAGATATGCTAATGCGCGCATATGTTCCACCGCCTATTCCTCTTGTTAATCTTTGTGGATTAAGACAACAGCATCCTTTGACATCCTAAGAAAGAATTAGAAAAAATATCAACATACCGTACACTCATTTTTTAATCTGACTGTAAAATACACCCCAAGGAATTTAAGTCAAATCTGCTATGTGTCATTCAATTTCATCAGAAATTAAATAGCTTTTAACTAACTGTAAAAATGACCGAATTTAGTCGTGATTTGTAATTACCTGCTGGAACATATATAAACTAAAGTTGATCAGCAAGTAAATTTTATGGGGTTTTCATACACCTTACCAATAAAAACCAAAACCATTAAAATTGATGGCAAGTATTCCATTCTAATTTTAAGGCATCCAAAAAAAATTTTTTTTTTGTAAAACTAGAACTGCAAAATAGCTCCACAGGAATTAAGATAAAATTTGTATACTTGCATTTCAATTGTTTTGCATTGAGCTCCAATCATGGATTGTGGAATGCAGGATTCCGCCCGAAATTTCATATTAAACTTCCCTGATCATTCCAGTTTTTTATAAATTCCCATAACATGCCAATTTTATCCATGATTTTGTAAAATCGACACAGGAAAATATTCAATATTTTGCAAAATTTAAAAATGATAATTCTGAAAATTTGTCAAACAAAACTGTGGAAAATTTTACAAATTCAGCTTAAGAAAATTGTGAAAATTGTAAAAAATCAGCAAAACAAAATTATTAAAATTTTACAAACTTGTCATTGAAAAATGTTGAAACATTGGCAAATTTATACTCAAAAAGGTTGATCATTTTAAAAGTTTATCCTCAGAACAGGTTGAAAATTTGTCCTCAGGATACTCGTAGATTGAAGATTTTCTAAATGTGTATTAGGAATATTTTGAAAATTTTGAAAAAATTGTGCTGGAAAAACTAAAAATTCTAAAAATTTGCTGTCATAAATTTTTGAAAATTTCACAAATTAATCCTTGAAATAGGCATTTGAAAAATTAAAGGTGATAGAACCGCCAATAGAGGACAATAAAAAAAACAGTTTAGCCAAGCAGAAAACATAAAAAAATCTAAAATACTCACCTTCACGAAGGAGTTGAGATCAGACGGTAATATCAAAATATGAGGTATCACGGGGAGCTTAGCGTATGTTTCAAAGTGGTTCCAGTTAACATGAACATCTTCAGGTGGTGGATATAGAGGGCAGTAACTAAAAAAATATGGTTAAAATTAAGCACTTCAACAAATAACTTTCCAAGGAAATCCATGACTGAACTTACCTTTGCTGGGAAAAAAGATGAGATGTGAGTCGTCCTATTCGATCAGGTTTACTGGGTGGACTAAAGTAAGTTTTCACAAATGTTAAAAGATATTTTAACATTTAACTGAGCTAAATCATTAAGTAAAACGCTTACAAGGACACTTCCTCCTTTCCCAGATGGAACAAAATGTCTGTTGCAGTAATTCCAACAACCAGACCGTTTAAGTTCAATGTGCTTGGGTCAGAAACGAAGTGAAGATTCTGAAAACAATGACCATTTTTAAATATTTAAAGACGGGGCTTAAAACTAATTCCGGTTTACAAGTATAGGGTGATAAGGCATGCCAGTATTTAAGAATCTAGTAAAAGAATATTTCATAAACATGACATTTTTTTAGAAACTGGATAGCAAAAAATATTGTTTCACTAAAAGATTTAAATTGAAATTAAAGAAAATCTAAATATACCTATGATATTAAATTATGGAAGTCATCTTAATAACACTAGAAATTCCATCAAACACTTTTGATGGGGAAAAAAACTCTTTGGGTTGCACAGAAAAACTATTATTAAAAACAAAAAAATGCATTGGAGGAAATTGCGTATTTTAAAAATATAGTATGAAAATAACCGGAAGGAATTAATTTTAAAAATATGTGTGCCTTTCCGCATGCAGATAAATAAATACAAAAGAAAACGAAAATGTCCCCAAATTGAGAAGGAATGCAAACAATTACATAACAGAGAGAAAAATATTTCAGATATACACTTTATCGCCAAAATCGAGAATTATTTTTAATTTGAATATTGCTCAGCATAAAACTACAGCCGCACTGGAGGAAACATACAGGAGCTCTTTGTTGCTAACTGTGGCCAGTTGTCTACGCGAATTGTTACCCAAATTCCATACATAAGTTTCTGTTTCCAGAAAGAACTGGCAAACCAATTAGCAAAGCAAGATTCCTCTCGGTTTCATCCAGTGCGGCCAAAGGTGGAGGAAACATACAGGAATTTTTAATTGCAAATTGGTTGCCAGTTGTTTCAGGAAATATAAAATTATGCAAACGATTTATGTTAAAAAAAATTATGGCAACCAATTTATGTTATCAACTGGCAGCAATTAGCAACAAAAAAGTTCCTTTGTTTCCTCCTGTGTAAAAACAGCTAAAGGTTTCAAATTGCCATAAATTGAAAATATTCCTCTATGGAGACTTCAAAGATTTGTCAAGATTTCATATTAATTAGCTTCTGGTGGGTCAAAAACCACAAATGTCAAACATACCATGGTCTTCTCTAATGAAACAGGAATGTTGAATGGAGGTGTTGGATAAATGTATTCATGGTGGATGTCACGGCTAGATGGCACAATGATGAAAGCAATAGCTGGACACCTAAGGATATTTGAATTCAAAATCAAACCTACAACGAACAAGATAATGCTCTAAGGGTACGCAACTATTACAAAATTTCATACTTATCAAGCAGATTACAACAAACCTTTGAGCAACGATTCCTATTATTTCCAAGCATCCAGCAAAAATATTGTCATAAGTTTGTGGGAACTTTCCAGCTTGAACTTCTTTGTGTTTAGCATCCACAAATGGGCCGATCTATGGTAAATATAGTTTTAAATGTAAATTGAAAGAACAGAACTGGAATGAGGTAATCCCAAAGTCAGTACCCATAAATGCTAAGATTCCAAGGACACTTATTTTAAATAATGGTAATAACTATTAAATTATTTTTCCTCAACGTACAAATAGCCTGCTAGGGAGCTGATATCCACATCAAATTTTAAAATCCTTCAACGTTTTTATTTTAAAAGAAAGTATATTATGTCACAGCCATTGGTAGCTCTTCTGCCAAAGGTAATAAATAGGAAGTTTTTGGATCAATAACGCCATAACATCTAACAAAACATCTAACATCTAACAACCTTGTGATATTTCTCGTTTTAAGTTAAAGATAAAAAACTTTTCTGTTGCCCAGGTTAGAGGTTTTTCGTCATACCCAATGTGCCCGTTGCTATTAATCTTTTTCAAAGTTATTTTTGACCAAAAAAAAAACAAAAACGACAAATATCATGGAAAAAAAGGGGGTGTTTCCTAGAAGAACAACTTTGGATCATGGAACACTTTCTTTCTTCACCTTAAAAGAATACCATAAAACCAAATTGAAAACAAATTGGTTTAATTAACAATTTTAGCATTGTATTTCTCTTCCTGAAACAGCTATCTTAAATTAGCACGTTTTGACAGTAAAAATATGCAAAAATGATATCATAGATTTCTCCAATTACTTTTTTTAAAGTTGAAGCAAGAATCATTAACCAAAGAAGCAATGAAACAATATACTGCACAAAAATAGAATATGAATAAGTTTTATAAAAGTTTTGTTGAATCGCTTAATTCTGCAAAACGCTGATGATAGTACAAATTAATAGAATAAATTGAAATCTATCAAATTATTTTTTTTCCAAAAAGAGCTGTAATTTGGAATTGTCCTGCATGTAACAAAATTTTAGCAAGAAGCTTGCTTTAATTTTCTCACATATTAAAAAATATGTGAACCTTACTTTGAAATTTTTTTTAAAAATAGTTATACATGTATAGCCAACGTGTAGCTGAAATATTTACCAAAATGCAGGCATGGGGTCTATGTTCTTCCACAACTCTCAAAAAATCCTCCAGCGGCTGGTAAGATAAACTATCAGCTGTCATATATGGACCAGCAGCAAGAAAAATGTGCAACGAATCTATTTTCACAACAATAATCACAAAATGAAATTAAAAAAAAAGATATTATTTAAAAACTAGAAATCCAAAAAACAAACCATTATCTGGAAATGAAATCCTTGTATTCGGCAAAGATGGATAAATACTATCGAACAACTTTTGTCCAACAAAAGTTTCGCCAGCATTATTGATACCGGATATCGCCACAATCTAAAATGAGATGTTTTGCAATTTCATTTCCACAAAACTAGTTATTTTCCGAAGTCTTTGAACCAACACTCAAATTACTTACCTGGCCTGGAAAGAAGGAATATGACTGTAACAGACCAACATCAAGTTTGACATTCATGCCAGCACTGGTTCTATGTGACCCTTCCAGTAAAATTGAGCTTGAATTCAATTTCCCATTGCCATCACAATAAATACGGCCAACAACTTCAATTGTAGCCTAAATAACCAAAGTACAAGGTAAATATGCTGGCGAAGCAGCTCACCTTTTATTAAATCATCTTGTAACAATAGAAAAGAAAATCATTAATTTAAGGTTATTACTTTGGAAATTGATTCCTTGTTTAATGTTCTAAAAACAACTTAGCAGTGGGGCTGACGTTACATTGTTTTAATTTTTAAAATATTGTTAAACCAAATTTTTAAATAGCAGGTAGAATTTTTTTTTTTCATTTATTTTATCATGTGCTTTATTTTGCGATTTACAAACTCAAATCCTCATTCAAGGGGATTTCATTGTTTCAGTAGGAAATGGAGAATTTCCCCAACTGGGTTTGAAAATGGTTGTAATTTTTAGTGATATTTTTGGAAACTCAAACATAATATTAAAAAGGTGAGTGTAAATTGCATTTTTCGTTTTTAATACCATTTTAATTTATGACCCTTTTATTTTTAAGAAATTTTTTGAGATCCCTACACGTCTTTAAAACCGTGACTCGACTGTGCGTGCTAGCAATGAACGTGATAATAGGGGTTCTCAAGACAGAAGCATAACGAATTGTGAAATCACTTGTGTAAAATGAATGCACATTTATTCACTGATATAATTCGTTGATTTTAATCAACAAGAGTGTAGATTTTGCACAGGTGACTTCATGGTTGGCAAAATACAATCCATAAAGCTTCTGTCTAAGTATCCATAATGTCAATAGCATTATCTATTAAATTTTACGGCGAGAATCATCAACTGTATTTATTTTTCCTGTTGGGACGGGTGGTCAACCATCAGGTGAGTGGTGACGTTAAGCAAGAATTCAATTTCCAATGGCCATATGAATTAGAACTAAAAAATGAACTTCAAGCACAACAACCATTTATTAATATTGGGTAGCTCTGATTATTGCTGGTTATTTTATTGTTGTTGTAAAAAAATGTAAACATGAGACTCAAAATTTAACCATTGCAAGTATGTTCTGTTTATCTTGTTAGAATTTTTTAACTTACAGCAGACTGCATGCGCAAATGAGAGATTTCTTCTAAATTGTGTTTCTCTTTGAAAATATCTTCCATCGTTTCAACCATAGTGTTTAGATGTCTGGAAATTTCACCGAGTCTTTCATACATGTAGCTGTAGCACCTCTTGATCACTCCATCCTCATAAGCCTCGACCTTGCATTGCCAAGACTTTTCAGTTTTCCAATCAATAGATTTTGCATTGCCGAATTCAGTTACCACGTCCCCCCCGTTGGTTCTCGACAAATATTTTTCTGAAGGGATCCAAGTACTACTAAGAAAATAAGAATATTACAAAACTCGTTTCAGAAAAGTCACTTCCCATAATTTGCACTGAAATAGGGTTCAAACTAAGTTTACGTCTACCATATACACACCTTGAAGAAGGCGAATCGGTTGATACATCGATGATAGGCGAGGCTATATAAGAATTATCTTCGGAACTGAATCGCTTTTGAGAAGACCCATTTATAGGTGTTCTTTGTCGTTTCTTAGCAAACTATTTAAACACGAAGGGATAAAAATGTTTGGGTAAATCGAGAAACCCCAATTAAAAACCTACATTAATTTAATCGCATTACCTCTTTCACTTCGGGCGTGCCATAAGAATCCAGCATGTCGTCAATGTTTCCTAAACTAGAACAATCCCAAGAACCATAATAAATATACTGTATAAACCTTCATAATACTTCTGAAATCGACAAAAACACTTCACCGACAATGAAAATTAAGATTTTATTAGTAATTTTGACACTATCAAGTCACCATGTTCAATACGCGACTGGTTTTACAGCAACAGGCTACTGGTTACACTAGGCGCACACGTAGAAAGCCTAGCTGAGCCATGCTGAGCTTACAAGTCGCCAGTTTTAGTAATGTTTCATTTAAACGCATGCCGTAATTCTTATTCCACTTGTTGGCGCAAGTGTAACCGTGTCACTAACCGGTAGCCTGTTACTGGAAAACCAGTCGCGTATTGAACGTACCCTTACAACTCCTTCTTACCCTCCTTCTTACCATTTATCTATAGAAGTTGCATCGTAGATTTGGCTTTTCATTACTCCAGATTCTCGTTTAGTAGATTTTTTCTTGTTCAGTTCCTATCGGCGAGTGAAAAATGAGCAATCGATGCAGGGAGCAGGATTTGAACTAGTCGCATAAACCGACCAAGAAAAACATAAGCATGCAAGCAAACCTCGATTTCAAACTTCTTCAAGTGTTCAATCGTCGGCTGCATACCCAACTGATTATTAGTGCTGTAAGCCATCCATTCTTCCGTGAAAGCTTCTGCATTTCGACGATGCTGCTCACAGAGCTGAGATACTATGTGATTATGAAAGTGCACGCAATATTAATTATTGTCATGAAGTAAAATTCTTGATCAGCACAGATGTTGTGTACCTAAAAATACCTTGTCAACAGCCCATTAATATACTCACAGTGAATTTACACACGTAGCTGAAGAAAAAATTCATCTAAATCAAATACTAATACGTGACTTCTTGTGAAACATTGATTGAACGCTTATTGCATAGCCATGCATGCAGATAGCATACAAGCTAGCAGTCAGTATTTTCAAAACAAAGCTATATTTGTAGCACTTTAGCAAAAAAACTGGGATAATACCGTTATTAATATCGAGGCTGACTAAAGATAAATTAGTATTTTTACGAAGAATTTCAGTTATTTCCCGCATTTTGTGGCACACAGCATACACCAGTATTGCAAAGCAATAATCTTTATAACAGACAAACTTACTTTTTTCCAATATTTTTGGGTTTGTAACATCTATTCCGAATTCAATGAACTCCGCCCGTATATCGCAATCCAAAACAACCATTTTTTAACAGAAGTTTAGTGAAAAATTTTAAGTCCACACAACAAAAATGTTCCAACGTATCGTGTACTATGTTTTCCCGCCATATGAAGGGCTAGCAGACTACTGAACGCATGACGTCACAAATTCAAAGCCACGTGACGAATTGCGCGAATTTCAAATTTCATGAGCAATTATTTATTTATTCAAGAAACATCTGGAATGGTCAGTTGATCCAGTATACGAGTAATCGTGGATTGATCGACTAATATGATTACAGCTATTTATTTTATTTTTTTTAAAAAAAGGCCATGAATACATTCAGGGTTCCTCCGGAAATATGATATTCAACGACCCTGACTCTTCCAGGTTTTTAAGCAAATTACACTGACCAACGTAAAAATTGTCATATGCCAATGTTATCCACAATTTTGAATTTACACGGACAACTATTATGTTGTGACCTACAGCTAGGCTGTCACAACTACTGTACGTCTTTTCTGTGCTTGTGAAGCCCACTATATCAACATTGTGGTAGAGAACTTTTTTATAATACCGCAAAAATAACTTTGTGCGTGAAATTGGTTTGCCTGATGGTTCAAAAACAACTTTGTGTGTGAAATATTATCCAATGATGCTTCAAAAACGACTATGTGTGAAAACTTGTTCCGGTGCTTCTATTCTACCTGTTACCCTGTGAATTGTGACTTGTGGCATTGAATCGTGGTGGGACAAGACTAAAAATGCCATCCGCAAAATATTGTGCCCCCCTCCCCCCTCCCCATTAAATCGCAGCTGATTTGATGGTTACATATTATAATAATAAGAAAAACTCAAATTAATTTAAACATCTGAAAGTTTCCTTTTATAGCAAATGGAAAACTTAAAACATTTTCAAGAATTGTAGTCGGGAAAACCTAGAAAATTTTGAAGATTGGTCCTAAGAAACCGTTGAAATATTGTAATTTTGCCTCGGAAAAGCGGGAACATTTTGGCACATTTGTTCTCTAGAAAACGTGCAATTTTGTCAATCTGCTCTCGGAAAAACATGGAAAATGTTGCAGGTTTATCTTTGAGAAAACTGAACATTTTGAATGAGAAACATTAATTTTGGATTGTTGTATGAACGTGATAAATATGTTACATTTTTCTGACTTTTTTAAAATAAGTTATTCTTTAAGGGGGAGTCCTATGGCAAATGAGGGCCATTTAATTACAAATGTCGACTCCTAATAGGGGTTATCCATATAGGACGTCCGGCAAAGGGGAGAGGAAGGTATGTGAAAATGGGACACAGGCGGTTTATAGATGATCCTTGACATTCTAAAGTGAAAACTGGAAATCTGGTATTCTCTTCGGAAAATCAACGAAAAAAATAAATAACA